>JASPKZ010006311.1:0-33162 GCA_030220185.1 Diploptera punctata | reverse complement strand
AGCCTATAATTTTTCTCTGCAGATATAATATAATATAGGTATGAACTGAACAAACATATGTGAAACAATATTAAAATCTTGCGCGTTATTTGTATATAATTTTTCTCTTCAGATATAATATAATATAGGTATGAACTGAACAAACATATGTGAAACAATATTAAAATCTTGCGCGTTATTTGTATATAATTTTTCTCTTCAGATATAATATAATATAGGTATGAACTGAACAAACAGATATAATATAATATAGGTATGAACTGAACAAACATATGTGAAACAATATTAAAATCTTGCGCGTTATTTGTATATAATTTTTCTCTTCAGATATAATATAATATAGGTATGAACTGAACAAACATATGTGAAACACATATAAAATCTTGCGCGTTATTTGTATATAATTTTTCTCTTCAGATATAATATAATATAGGTATGAACTGTGAAACATATGTGAAACAATATTAAAATCTTGCGCGTTATTTGTATATAATTTTTCTCTTCAGATATAATATAATATAGGTATGAACTGAACAAACATATGTGAAACAATATTAAAATCTTGCGCGTTATTTGTATATAATTTTTCTCTTCAGATATAATATAATATAGGTATGAACTGAACAAACAGATATAATATAATATAGGTATGAACTGAACAAACATATGTGAAACAATATTAAAATCTTGCGCGTTATTTGTATATAATTTTTCTCTTCAGATATAATATAATATAGGTATGAACTGAACAAACAGATATAATATAATATAGGTATGAACTGAACAAACATATGTGAAACAATATTAAAATCTTGCGCGTTATTTGTATATAATTTTTCTCTTCAGATATAATATAATATAGGTATGAACTGAACAAACATATGTGAAACAATATTAAAATCTTGCGTGTTATTTGTATATGAATAAGAAGGTAAGAAATTTTCTGGCTAAGTTATCAAAGTTACGATAGTTTAGATGGTTAATGCAAGAAATGTAGTAGACATTAAACTACATTGGTCTCCAATTCAAATCTCATGCAGCATTTTTTTAATAAACAGATTTCTCAGTATAAATCTAGATAATTTTAATAAGTTATCACTCTGCAAAGGGCTATTCATCTACACATGTTTAGAATAATATAATGATTATAAAACAGTGCACATGAAACAGAAATAATTTGATGTTTTTATTATTAATTTCGTACATCTCAATGATGGATAAATCATATTTGAAGAGAAAAACTATAATGAGAAGGTAGAACTATGGCCTATAATGCTATTCCTAAATGTAATTTGGTAGCCCTATGACATGTTAAGCAATTTAACATGTGTGAATAAATTGCACAATTCTACATATGTTCACTTTTAAGTATAACATTATTGCATAATAAAGAATGCAGAATAATATTGAACTTTTACAGGAATAAATCACTATGAGGATTAATTTAAGATAAATTAAAATTATGTTTTTATTATTAATTTAACATTTCTCAATGAAAGATAAATTATATTTGAAGAGAAAAATTCTCGCCTAGACCGAGACTCGAACCCAGGACCTTTGGCTTGCCGGGCCAAATGCTCTACCAACTGAGCTACCGAGGCGAGTTACGATCTAGACGCAAATTTTTCTCTTATATACATTGTAATTCCCTCTCACCAAATGCTTTTGAAACCATTGTTTCTATCTTTGCAAATGGTGGCTTCTTAGTTAAGAAGACATTTATTAGGAATTTAACATTACTTTATAAAGCTAGTAAGGCTTCTAATGATGTTTTTATTATTAATTTAACATTTCTCAATGAAAGATAAATTATATTTCTTCGTTTGCTAGAGGAACGCATTTACGCTTGCGTCCTGCAAATAATACCGTATACAACAACGTCTGCATTGTGCAATATTACGCCGATTCTCCTGTTCTTCCAGTTGAATTCTTTGGTAGACTCTTATCAAATTCCTCTTCTCCGCCTATACCGAAAACATGATCATAGTCTTCAAGATCCAACATCTTGGATAAAGCAGGAAGGTACGTGGCAAGGTTTCAAACTACATCGGTTCCCTTCAGGATTCCCATGATTTGTTTCTCTCTTAAGTTACCTCGTCAGGTAGCTTATGAATTTCAACAATTATTATCGCATGAACAGATTTCTGAGTAAGCAAAATCGTATTAGGATACAACTTTCTCAGCAGAGAATGCCTTTTACGGTCTAATGCATTCATAGGTTCGAGCCTTAAACTTCCAAATCTCAGATCAAGAGGCAACTTTTCTACCATTAGACCATAAAAGGCTGACAGATTTAGTACTGATAATATAAACTTTTGTATTTTTATTTAGTCTGTTGCACTAGCTCAAATGGTACCATGCCTGCTTCCTGAATAGGGGTTCCTGGTTCGATACCTGGCAGGATCAGAAACTTTAATTATAAAATTTTTAATCCTGGGAGTAGGAAGGAAATAGTGTATAATTTTTAATTATTAGTTTGCACACCAGGTGCCTTGTATTAAATTCCAACCTCTCCGAATGTACATGCTCTATATTCAGAAGGCATATTGTACTGTTATAGCAATTTGTCCATTAGATGAGGATATTAAGCCTCGTGGTCTCTTTGGTGCATTTTGACAGGAGTAGGCTATGTGCATTCACTGGGTTTTACCTTCTCCCTTCCCTTCATCATCTCTGACACAATATATTGAACTACAAAATACTTAAACATACACTCATCCTATACTCCTCTCTATACACAATACAATTCATCCTTCATTACGTGTATCCAGCCATAGTTGATGACACAAATCCATTGTATATTTATGCTATAAGTTGCAATGGGGCTGCATTTTAACATGCAGCTTATGCGGGCATTCAAGGTGAGTGCCCACGAGGTTAAAAGAAAGAGAGATAGGAAAGACAGAAATTAACCCTCAGCCTCGAATGCTCTAATACCATCAGGATCAAAGAAAACAAAGAGATCAGGCAAGAGAGACTGAATAGGAAAGAAAAAAGAGGGATCTGGTATTAGAAAAGGAAGAAATATCAGATCTGTCTTAACCCATCAAGCTGACCAGTGCTAATTGGTGGGGGAACCATCTCTTTGGTTCATATTGCATAAACAATATGTTAAAATCATCGGAGAACATATTGTTTAAATAAACTCACCTCATAGGATTCATGCTTCCATGAAATCGCGATTCAAACATAATCATGTTCATCGTCAGCCATAACTCCGACTGTTGAAATTCTTCGGCCGTCAACTATTCTATTGTCGCCATCTTCAGTGCTGCTATCTATGGTTGAATTTATGAACTTCGAAATCAAGTAATTTCGTTAGGGATATCAAAATCATTGATCTATTTTGTTTTCTGAATGTATATTTTTTCCCAAACTGTCAATTCCAAAGGTTTCTCTACTTGTTTTAAAAGTTTAGCTTCTCTTCCAATTTTATGATGTTCTAATAAACTATGTGCAGCAATTGCAGATTTTTCAATTTCACAATTTTTAATATTTCTGAAATGTTCTTTTGTCCGAATTTCCAAATCCTTTTGTTTTTCCTATATAAACTTTATTGCAATCTTCACAATTTATTTGATAAATTCCAGATTTCTTACTGTCTGGAACTTTGACTTTTTATTGGTACTTAGAAGATTACCCAGACTAAATTTATTTATTGGTGCCAAAAAAATGTTGTATTGTCAAAAATTTTTTGAAATTTCCTATGCATTTCAGGATGGTAAGTAATTTTCTTGTATTTTTTCTTTTCTTTGCAATTTGTAAAGTAGATATTCATTAAGTCTTTTATTGTGTTTGATAAAGAATTAATTATAAATAAGTTGAAGAAATTCAAACACAATAAAAGACTTAATGAATATACTACTTTACAAAATTGCAAAGAAAAGAAAAAATACAAGAAAATTACTTACCATCCTGAAATGCATAGGAAATTTCAAAAAATTTGTTTGACAAATTACAACATTTTTTTGGCACCAATTCATAAATTTAGTCTGGGTTAATCTTCTAAGTACCAATAAAAAAGTCAAAGTTCCAGAACAGTAAGAAAATCTGGAAATTATCAAATAAAATTGTGAATATTGCAATAAAGTTTATATAGGACAAACACAAGGAATTTGGAAATTCGGACAAAAGAACATTTCAGAATATTAACAATTGTGAAATTGAAAAATCTGCAATTGCTGCACATAGTTTCTTAGAACATCTAAAAATTGGAAGAGAAGCTAAACTTTTAAAAACAAGTAGAGAAGGAAAACCTTTGGAATTGACAGTTTGGGAAAAAATATACATTCAGGAAAACAAAAATTGGATCAATGAATTTTGATTATCCCTAACGAAATTACATTGATTTCGAAGTTCATTAAATTTAACCATAGATGATCGCAGCCACTGAGGAGAATTGAGAGACAATTTGAATAGTTGTCGAACCGAAAGAATTTCAACAGTCGGAGTTATGGCTGACGATGAACATGATTATGTTTGAAATCGCGATTTCATGGAAGCATGAATCCTATGAGGTGAGGTTATTTAAACAATATGTTCTCCGATGATTTTTAATGATTATACCTCATAATGTTTACTTCCGCAACATTAATTAAATATAAACAATATGTTTGCTCATAGCATTTGGCGCTCGGGAATTAACTATGTATAAGAGAAAAATTTGCATTTGGATGGGAGTTTTATCAGGTAGCTCAATGGTAGAGTCATTTGGCCTAGAAAGCCAAAGGTCCTGGGTTCAAACTCCAGTCTAAGCGTATAATTTTTCTCTTCAAATATAATTTATCCTTCTGTGAGAACTGTTTAAATTAATAATAAAAACATCAATAGAAGCCCTACTGGTTTTATAAAGTAGTGTTTAAATTCCCAATAATGTCATTTAAATAAGAAGTTTGCCATTTGCATGATCGAGCAAATACTCGTAGCATTCAGCACTCGGGAATTAACAGTGTATAAGAGGAAAATTTGTGTTTAGATAGGAGTTTCTCATGGTAGCTCAGTGGTAGAGCATTGGCCTAGAAAGCCAAAGGTCCTGGGTTCAAACCCCAGTCTGAGCATATAATTTTTCTCTTTTCAAATATATATGTTAACAGCTGGACTATGAGAAGGTAGGGATTGGACACTGGGTTATTGTCCAGGTTGGTTCCTGTAAGCTTTCAATCTAGAAAGAATTAGAGGGTCTCCTCCCTGTTAAAAACAATAACCTTTTGCAGCTTGTACACAATACAAGTACACGTTACATATGTAAAATGGTCTGCCAAGTGTGGTGCATAAATTAAAATAGACCGCGAGTGCCATCTATCACACTAGCACATAACCCAAAGAGTTAAAAGTACTGTTAGTGGCATAGAAAAACATACATTTTCATGACATAGATAGATGTTAAGATATAAATATCTGTGGTTTGTAATTGACAGAATTATTTTTTTTACAGGATGCTGTACCTAGTAGTGCCAGCTTAGTGCCAAGATTAGAGAAACAATCAAATAATGATAAAATTGGTGCAACTGCAAAGACCAGCAACCGAGGACATCATTGTCAGTGCTTCTGGCACATGAAAAAAGAGGTGGCAATGCACTTGGTTCTCAAGCTGCTGTCATTCCTGGACAGACAGACAGTGCTAGCGATTCAAGTGGTGATGAAGATGTTAAGAAATATATCCTTCAGAACCAGGTACTCACCTTTAAAACATATCTTATCAGTAAAACCTGTCTATGAAGGAACATGACGGTTCCTTAAATATATTAAATTAATATTAGAGAAGCTAAAGCTATTACTATGATAGAAATAAGTAAATTAATGAACACAATTAAATTATTGTAAATCAATGGTAAAGAGAAAAATTGAAGCCTGGATTAGCTCAGTGGACAGAGCATTAGCACGGAAAGCTAAAGGTTCGGGATTCAATTCCTGGTTCAGGCAAATTTTTTCTCTTTACAATAATTTACAATAATTTAATTGTGTTCATTAATTTACTTATTTCTATCATAGTAATAGCTTTAGCTTCTCAATATTAATGTAATAAATAATGCTATAGACTGTTGTGGAGTCCCTTCATGTCTTGTTCAGGTTACAAGCCATTCATTGTGTATTTGTGAATAATGATTCATTGTAATTGAATGTGGGATCAGTAGAGTAAGGTAAAGGAAGGATTTCTGGCTGGGATGGGAATGAAGCCTGGATTAGCTCAGTGGACAGAGCATTAGCACGGAAAACTAAAGGTTCGGGGTTCGATTCCCGTTCCGGCAAAAAAAATTTTTTTTCACTTTACCATTGATTATCATGACGGTTCCTTAAATATATTTCCGTCTTGGCAGTTTTCCTTCTTATAAAGGGTTCCCAAATTACAAGCTTGAATTTTTTTACGCAGTGTAAGGGTTTTATATATACTTTAAAGACATAATATATTGAACTGAAATACAGACAAAATAGTGTATGTAACGCAGCTCAGTTTGCACGGCAATACAAAACAACTTTATTACATAAAAGCGAGAAGAAACTCAACTACAGGAAGGCTTCAACCGGATTGAAGAGTTTCCCAACTCCCTCGCAGGTTATGTAAGCAGGCAAGGAAAAGCGAGGGATTCCCCGCTGTCACACATAAGCCAAGGGTAATCCCCACAATACAAAGGCAACCACAACAAGATAAAATGATACAATGCAGAAAGTGTCATGTGCAGAAATTTTCATGTGTGGTAATTAATATTGTAATTAAGAACGTGCCTGAGAATAATTTTCTGTCTTACTGAGGTAAAAATTAACTATTGGTACTTTAAGAACCTCATTCTGTTTTCTGCGTTATGAAGGTTTCCAGCTTATACAGGACGATTTTACATATAAATTCGTACCATTCTGCAGATTTTTTTTTTGTCTCTACAGGTTTCCTTCTTATAAAGGTTCTGGCTAAGACAGGTTTTACTTTTTAGTTAAAAGGCCACTCACAATGAAAAGTAAACATAAAAAAACACAAAATTTATGATCATATTATTTAGTAGATCATTGATAAAACTAATGTTAATGACAGATGTTATGCGAATGCTTATGATCTTCATGTTTTTAAATTTTTATTATTGTATGTAGATAGGAAATAACACTATGAGGTTCTTTAATATTGTTTATTTTTTTATCATTTTCACTCACCTCATACTTCATAATTTATAGCAGACCCCAGGGTTTCTTCACGTAATTCGTGACATTGTCAATGCTGCGTCATGTTCACAACTGACGTCTAACGGCCTTCTATCCTGCAGACTGACCTCCGCGCCATCTGGTGGCCGACCGAAGAATTTCCAAATCAGGCCTCTTTCTTTATAACCGGGTATTTCAAAATTCATAGTTGTATTTTCATTCTTGCATATGTAAATTTTTTCCCAAATTGTGAGTTCCTTCGGTTTTTCCAATTGTTTAAGTAATTTTGTTTTGGTTCTATTCTATGTTTTTCTGACCAGGCATGTGCAGCTATTGCAGATTTTTCGGTTTCTCCATTTTTAACATTTCTGAGGTTTCTTTTTAATCTTGTATTTAGATTCCTTTTTGTTTTTCCTATGTATATCTTTTCACAATCTTTACAATTAATTTGATAAATTCCCGATTTTTTGCAGTCTTCAATTTTTTCATTTTTGTTGGTTTTTATTAAATTACCTAAGCTGTAATTTTAAATTTTTGTTAATGTGTGATACTTTTATTGTGAATGGTTTTGAAAATTTCTTTAATTCTTCATGTTTGTTTGTATTTAACTAACTAATTCACTAGCTCCATCGAACAGTTCATGGCGTGCGGACCTCTCTATCCTGAGCTAATGTTTTCCAATCATCCCCTGTATAATCTACTTCTCTTCAAATCATGGTTAATGTTATTCTTCCACCTCATTCTTGGTCTACCAACTGGACGTTTTTTCCTCTGGTTTTGCTACAAGAAGTTCATGCCCCTCTTTCATTCCTCATCCGTGCCACCTATCTTGCCCATCACAGTCTATGAAATTTAAGTGTTCTTATTATTTCTAGTTTCATATAAAGATCATGTAATTAACTGTTATGAAGTCTTCTCCATTTACCTGTCAATTCATTTCTTTTAGTCCAAGAATTTTCCTAATGACTTTATTCTCAAATCCTTTATTCTCAAAAAAATCTTTTCTCCTCCCTGTCCATGTAATGGAACTGACAGAATAACAGTTTTATATATCTTCAGTATAACTTTTTTTAGAGAAGTTGTGACAACTAGAGTTCCTGTAATGCATAATAGTACACATTTCCAGGATTGGGTCTATGTTTAATATCTTTTCACATCTATTTCCTATTTGTAATTATTGTTCCTACATATTCAAATTCAGCCACTTCTTCAAAATTTCCCTTATTTGTCATTAACTGTCCATTTCCATTATAAAAGTTATTCATACGAGGGTGATTTCAAAAGTTCTGCACACGGCACTTGCACGACCGTTATGTTGGTCTGATCAAGTTGAAATTTGCATCAGTTGTTAATCAGACTTTAGGCTTGACGACTGTATGTGTGTGTCCTGTATAGCTTGGCTGTGTCATGAATAATTCAGTTTTAAAATGGAAGAGGAAACTGAGTCAGGTCAGATTACACATAGTGACCAGTGATCCTACATCAAAATTGAATCTTTACATATTTTAAAATCATTAGGAAGTTACATTATGAGGTTTAATTTAATATTTGAGTTTGTATTCTTTAACATAAACCAGCTATAACGGCTGGGGAACTCGACATGCTGACCACATGTCACCCCTACACTGGCTGATTATTATCTACCTCTGTGATTGACACATGTAGATGTGAGGCCAGCAGCCGGCTGGTAGGCTAGGGCCTTGTAGGCCTGTCGCGCCAGGGGTTTCTTTATTCTTTAACATTCTTACCTCATATGTTTATTCTGTTGGACGATCGTTTCAAAGCTATTGCTCCATCTTCAGCTTGTTCACAAACTCTATTACTTCCCAGGAAGATGGCCTCAGACGCTGAAAGCTTGGATATTTAACCTAGCTATTAGACTGTGATGAAATTTTTGTTACATAGAAATACTTTAACTGCAATGTAAATAATAATAATAAATTAATTGCTTAAGTCGTCGTCCATTAAATCCGTCTGGCTGAACACTGTGAGAGAGATGAGTTTGGAAATTTTTTATGTGGTCGGGTTACCAGCCCAGATGCACAACCACTTTCCCTAGTGGATTGGGGATTTATTTTGGAGTTTCCTTCTCCTAGATGTCTTTACATCAATTAAATCAGTTATGCCAAGAATATGATTTTAAAATATCAAAAGAAAAAACAAAAATAATGGCATTTTGGGGAAATGAACATATAAGATCAAAAATCATAATAGACAACAAACCTCCGGAACAAGTAATAAATTTCAATTATTTGTGTTGTAATTTTACTATAAACACAAAAAACTGAAAGAGACATAAATATCAAATTGTCAACATTTCAAATGATATGTGGAACTATACATAGAACATTAAAAAACTAAACAAGAAGAGATTCTAGATTGAAGTTTTATAAAACATTGGCAGTTCCTGCATTACTTTATGGGAGTAAAACATGGGCAATGGCCAAAAAAATTACAAAGTAGAATACAAAGCATAGAAATGAACTTACTTAGAAGAACAAAAGGCTGCACAAGAATGGATCGGATAAAGAATGAAGTTGTAAGAACAGGGTTAAATATATATCTACTGAATGATAAAATCAAAGAACATAGAGAAAAATGGTTTAGACAGGTAGAAAGAATGAATGCAACAAGATTACCAAAAGCAGCATTTAACTACAAGCTAAGAGGTTCAAGGAATGTAGGAAAGCCAATGAAAAGTTGGACAGAATAACTGTAAGGGGAACAGGCAATTTGCCTAGACGGTGAAGTGTAGAAGAAGAATAATAATAATATATTGCATTTTCATGTTATATTTTAAATTAACACGTTCCATAATTGGACATATTTTTATTTTAAAAAGAAAAATTAATGCTCAAACTGGGATTTGAACCCCGGATCTGACTATGCACGTCAGTATGATACTGTTTATACCATCCGAATTCCAATATGAACATCAACAATTCTTTCCACATATACAATTCTCTTTCATCAGAAGGCCAGTAGCAGTCGCTACCAACAACGCCATCTGACGACTTCTATTTGAAATGTTTTTATTGAGAATTTATACATTATGTTTAAGTGGTAAGGCTTAATACTTTGATGCTCATCATCAGCATCAAGGATTAGACCTTAAGGTCTGTTCTGATCTCCTGCTAGAATTGGTCCGTCCATCTTTAATTGGGTCTTCCAACATTTCTTCGTCCTAGTGGTTTGTAATGAAGAATCTGTTTTGGAATTCTATTGTTATCCATTCTATTGATGGGGTACATCCATTCATATCTATATTGTGTAATACTATCTAATAGTTTGAATATATTTAATTCACTTTGTATATTTTCATTTTGTTTTCGATCTGTTATTGTATAGCCAGCCACACTCCTCAGGAACCTCATTTCTGATGTTTCTATTCTTCATCCCTAGTTTTTGGTTAAGACCCAGTGTTCCGATCCATATAGTAGTGTTGGAACTGCCATTGTTTATACAATTTTAAAAGTGTCTCCTTTCTAGTTCCTTTGAGACTTCGTTTTATGGTGCCACACATATAATTAAATGCATTTATTTTGTTTTCAATATCTTCACTTTTTCTATATGACACATTGTATCCCAGGTAATTAAAATTGCTCACCTGTTCTAATATTTTATTCTCTAATTGGATTTTTACTCTTAGTGTTTGATGTTATATTTTAAATTAACATGTTCCATAATTGGATATAGTTTTATTTTAGAAAGAAAAATAAATTGCATGTTTGTTATTTATGAGTAAAGTGTTATATTATGATTATTTAGTAGATGTATTTCTGTTCCAGTTGAAATTGAAACTATGGACTCTGATGAAGATGATCTCATTCCAGTAGTGTCAGTTGGAGATAAAAGTGTTCCGGTGACTGAAGTGAATGATGCACTAATTGCACAAATGACTCCTGCAGAGAAAGATATTTATATACATGTGTATCAAGATTACTATGCACAAATGTATGATTAAGAAATAACTTCAAAGGAGATGTTACAAATTATGACTGACATTAATATTTTTATATACATAGACATAATATTTATGTTTATATGCATCATTTTCAATGATACTTCCTGTTTTTATTATTATTATTATTAATTAGTATTATCTTGATAATTTTCAACTATGTTTGTCATATTATTTTTTAGACAGCCCTGTTCGTTGCCATTTTTGAATCTGTTATTAACATAATTCCATGTATCATAAATACTGCATACTATCACATATTTCTCCCTATCTTATCATAAAAACTTATTATTGAAAACTCTAGGGAGGAAAGATGCAGAATGCAAAAAGTATATTCAAAATATGCATATGGAATAACGTAATTTACATACATTTCAGCATTAAGGCTCGTTTCACACTGGGACACTGATGACGGTCACCGGTGATTGTGGTGAACACTCCTGGTTTAGTGGTGTCAGACACTGCAGATATTACCAAGTGGTTAGTAGAGGGATAGAAACTAAATTTCGCTAGTCTTATGGTCTGGAAAATATGGTAAAGTGAAAAAAGAATGTACAACTTGCTAATTTTGCTTCTTCTTTTTATCCATGCTCTTCTCGTTGAAATCAGGTACAAACTTAGTTATCATTTCTTACCACGCATTCGTTTTCACGACTTTGTTGCTAGAGTCATCACTTTTCATATCCCAAATAGCAGGACGACTTTCTACTTCACTTATAAAATCTTTCGTATTAATCAAATCTAAACTTATGGCTACAATCTACAATATGTACAGTATGAATGTTTCGCTGTACCACTGTGTTTAGAAATGACTGCCTGTCTGTTGGCAAATCTGCAATAATGTGTCTCTGATCTGTGTCCCAGTGCAAACACTCCAATTCAAACTAATCATGTCCTGTGGTGACTGGTCTGAACACATTGTCCGTCACATGTGGCGAGGGTGAGACACTGCTGTGTCACAGTGGTTCAGTGAGGCAGTGTAGTGTCCCGGTGTGAATGCTCCAATTCAAACGAATGTATCTCTATCAGTGACCATCACCAGTGTCCCAGTGTGAAACGAGCCTAAAAGATACATAAAAGTCAAGTTGTTTAAGTTTTTGAGAAAGATGATTACTGATATATCTTGCAGTTATTGTTTTGTTTATTAAGTTTTACTGGTATATCGGATGCACTCAAAACCTATCTCACTGATGGGGAGGTTAATGGCCATTAATACGTATGCTCTCCATACATCCTATCCTGAGCTAAAATTTTTCAATCACTCCCTGTATAATTCATCTGACTCAAGTTATGGTTAATTTTATTCTCCCACCTCATTCTTGCCCTACCTACTAGGTTTCTATGAAGTTTCCATTCCCCTTTTTCATTCTGCATTCATGCCACATGCCGTGCCCATTGTAGTCGATGAGACTTAATTGTTCCTAATACATCCTGGTATTCCATAAAGGTCATATAGCTCAGGTAATTAACTGTTATGTAGTTTTCCCCATTCACCTAAGTACTTTATTCTCAAATATTCATAATCTTTTCTTCTTTTTTAGAGTAAGAGATCATATTTCATATATATATATATATATATATATAGATTGATAAAGGTCCCATTAAACGGAGAAAATTTTAAGAAAGAATACGAAAATATCCTAAATATAGCCAGATTAAATGGTTTTAATAAGAATATAATATCTAACAAATTAAAGAAATTCAGAAAGATAAAACAACTTAATGAATGCTCTACCCTACAAATGGTTAGTAAAGAAAAGAAGAATTTCAAAAAAATTACTTACCATCCAATAGTAAATGGGAAATTTCAAAAAATATTTGACAAATACAACATTACTTTGGCACCAATTAATAAATTTAGTCTGGAAAAACTTTTAAATACCAATAAAAAAATCAACATCCCAGACAGTAAGAAATCTGGAATTTATCAAATGAATTGTAATGATTGTAGCAAAGTATACATAGGAAAAACGAAAAGGAATTTTGAAACACGCTCTAAAGAACATTTTAGAAATATTAAAAATTGTGAAATTGAAAAATCAGCAATTGCTGCACATAGTTTACTAGAACATCATAAAATTGAAAAAGAAGCGAAACTTTTGAAACAATTGGATAAACCGTTGGAATTGACAATTTGGGAAATGATATTCATTCAGAAGAATAAATATCCATCTATGAATTTCGATATTCTGGTGGATAAAAATTTAATTACAAACACCTCATACTTCATAATTCATAGCAGACCCAGGGTTTCTTCACATCATTTGTGACATTTTCAATGCTGTGTCACGTTCACAACTGACGTCCAACAGTGTTATTTCCTATCTACATAACTTAATTTAATTACAAAGTTTATAACCCCAACGAAAGATGGCAGCACAAGAGGTGATGTCACTAAAGAAATCAACAATCACGGAATTTCATCAGCGGATGCCATGACTGAAGGACATGATATTGTCTGAAACCGTCGGTATCAAAGAAGTTTGAAGATGTATGAGGTGAGTCGATTAAAATATGTTCTCCACTCACTGTTAAGAGATCATATTTCACTTAAATATAATATGAATCACTGTTTTATATATTTTAGTTTAACTTTTTTCAGAGAAATTAGGTTGTCACTCATATTGTGTATTTTTTTAATGACACTATGAAATGGGTCCCAGTAATGAAATTACAACCCAACATTTCCCTTGACATCAAAAGAAAAAATCTCAGATTGGTCAGCACTGGGATTTGAACCCAAGATCTCCTAAATATAAATGCTACTATGTGACCTAATAAATAAATATAAAAATATATATATTAATTAAATAAAAATAAAACGTAGTTTTATTTGATTTTCATATTTATTATATAATTCAGTGACAGCTGTTTCGGTACACTGTACCTTCTTCAGACATGACTTTACAAAATATAATAAAAAACAATAAAACCAAAATAAAAAAAGAAAATTATCAGGTATATATAAATTGAAGTGTGGCACATGTGGTGACAATGTCTATATAGGACAAACTTTTATCTCTCGGATAAAGGAACACATGAGAGCATATAACAGAAATTTAGAATATTCAAAATATGCTAACCACCTATTCCAATTTAATCATTGTTTCGATGCGAATTTTGAAATTTTACATGTTTGTGATAAGGGTAAGAAGTTAGATCTTTTGGAGGCTGTAGAGATAAATAAATTGAAGAGTAGTAACAGACTGTTAAATTCTCAACTTGATTTGAATGAATCCCCTTTGTTAAATTAAAAAATTTAAATAAATATTGTTGTATTGTTGCTTAGATCAGTTGGAACACAATTCA
The DNA here is from genome assembly GCA_030220185.1 of Diploptera punctata. Taxonomy (NCBI): domain Eukaryota; kingdom Metazoa; phylum Arthropoda; class Insecta; order Blattodea; family Blaberidae; genus Diploptera; species Diploptera punctata. The sequence goes on along the minus strand of JASPKZ010006311.1, from coordinate 18,764 downwards.
TAATTTGTTAACATGTCTGAAGAAGGTATAGTGTACCGAAACAGCTGTCACTGAATTATATAATAAATATGAAAATCAAATAAAACTGAGTTTTATTTTTATTTAATTAATAAATATGGATTTTCATCAAGTAAACACCAACTCAATTGATTATTAAAAATATATATATAAGATTAAGAAAGTTTTCTTGGATTTTCCGCGTCATGGTTTCAAGTTCGGCCTCTGGCCACTGATTCCAATGTTTTGGCATGATCCCACATACCATTATCAAGGAATGATAATGGCACATGGGATCATGCCGAAACATCAGAATCAGTGGCCAGAGGCCAAACTTGAATCCATGACACAGAAAACCCAAGAAAACTTTCTTAATCATACTTATATCCACGAAAATCTGCTATATAACATATATATCAATGGTAAACAGAAAAATTGTTTGTCTGAACCGAGAATCAAACGCTGAACTCAGTTTTCCATGCTGATGCTAATGCAGGCTACACTCCCATCCAAGCATAAATCCTCCCTTTACCTTACTCTCTTTGTCTCACATTCAATTCAATGAATCATCATTCACAATATTGGATTGCAAGAGAGCGAATGATTACATTATCAAGTGCTCGACATTAGATACCAACCAACCAACCATCATCATTCACAAATACACAATGAATGGCTTCTACATTAAGAAGGCATGAAGAGACTCCATACAGCTGTATCATTATTTGTTAAATTAATATTAAGAAGCTAAAGCTGTTACTATGATTGAAATAAGTAAATTAAAGTACACAACTAAACCATTGTAATCAATTGTAAGAGATTTATTTTTATTTATGTAAAGTTTTATCACTCACCTCATATTTTGAGTGATAAAATTTTACCTAAATGAATATACCTCATGGTGTGAATTTCTAAAATAGGTAAAGTAAGAAAAATGTTTGCCTAAACCCAGAATCGAATCCCAAAACCTTCAGCTTTCGGTGCTAACACTCTAACCACTGAGCTAATTTAGAAGCCATTCATTGTGTATTTGTGAATGATGATTCATTGCATTGAATTTGAGACAAAGAGAGAAGGTAAAGGGAGGATTTATGCTTGGATGGGAATTTAGCCTGAATTTGAGACAAAGATAGAAGGTAAAGGGAGGATTTATGCTTGAATGGGAATTTAGCCTGAATTAGCTCAATGGTCAGAGCATCAGCATCTGAAGCTGGAGGTTTGGGGTTCAATTCCTGGTTAAGGCAACATTTTTTTGTTTACCATTGATTACAATAGTTTAGTTGTGTACATTAATTTACTTATTTCAATCATAGAAATAGCTTTAGATTCTTAATATTAATTTATTAAATATCCATCCATAGTAATTCTGCCCAAAGGCAGGTCTTTCACTGCAATCATGGTATTTTCATGCTATGCTTTTTAGCTTTACTAGGGAATTATAGGTGTGGTAGCTTCCCATTGCTTTCCACACTGGTGAAGGATGATGATGATGGCCGGATGATTTTCGGGGACCGTTGGGTCCTAAGCTTCCTGGCATTTGCTTTACAGGTGAGGAAAAACCCCAAAAAAACCTCACCCAGGAACCTGTCCTAACCAGGAATTGAACCTGGGCCCGCTGCATGACAAGGCAGCACGCTACCTCGAGACCACAGCTGTGGTTGTTACTAAATATGTATATATTATTAAAGTGAGTTTGCTAATCTTGACTTGGATCTTTATGTATGAAAAAAATATATAGAATACAAAGGAAAGTTAGTTATACTCGGACCAACGGATCTGTGCCCCTATAGCACTGACATCGTTCTTAGAAAAGTACATGACAATACTCATACCATTTCACCACACTCCCCTCCCACTACGTCAAACAGCAGCCATCGAGTAAGGCTGTTGCCAAACTTCCCCCAGTGTCATGGACTTTGAATAATGAATAATGCAAGGTTGGAGTATGTTGAGTTGACAACACTGGAGTGCAAGTGCAAGAGAGAGATAGGAATACAGGAAGGGAAATTATTTGCCAAAGCAGAAAAGGAAGTAGACTTTGTTCACATATCTTACAGGGGCACAGATCCATTGGACAGACAATAAATTCCAAGGAGTGATGCCTAGTAGCCTATGTGTGTATATTATTTTAGATGTCATTGTAATAGTTCAGTCATATAGGAGTAAAGAAATTGATTTATTTAACTTTCACAGGGAAAGAACACTATGAGGTTTAATTTAATAATTAAATTAATGTTTTTATTACCTCACCTCATATCCTTTTTCTTCTATACTGCAGTTTCGGAGCTTATCTCCATCGTCAGTAGCCTCTGGTTGACCGGTGTTATGTCGTTTCTTGGCGGTTTCCTTCTTACTTCTGTCGGACAGAAGTAAGAAGGAAACCGCCAAGAAACGACATAACACCGGTCGACCAGAGGCTACTGACGATGGAGATAAGCTCCGAAACTGCAGTATAGAAGAAAAAGGATATGAGGTGAGGTAATAAAAACATTAATTTAATTATTAAAGAAATTGATATTTTATTCAATTTTCAGTGTTGAATGATAAATCCTGTGGGAGGAAATTATGTGATAATATGTGGTATATTTAGTTATTTTGCTGTCATATAGACACCAGATAATTTGATATGTACAATATGTACATATATATCAGAAGATGAAACAATGATTTCTGAATATTGAGAATGAGATTTAATAAATTTTTTAATAAATGTGGAAAACAGGTTATGTTACTTCATACAAAATGTTATGACAATACTGTTGCTCATAGTCCATTACGTTATCTCAGGCAGTTACATATTTAAGATTTAATTGTTTCTTGTTTCCTACCTCACCTCATATCCAGTGTTCTAATTATACCACTTTCAAAGTTTAGGCAGCTTCTCTTCAGTAATTTCTTGTTGACTGATGTTACATCGATGATGAGAAACTGCTTTTTCCTCCCTTTGTTGGTGGACCAATGAACCTTTGGATCAAATCAGAATCCCTAAGAATTTTGAAGTTCATTCCTGGGGATTCTAATTTGATCTAATTTAAAGAGCTATTACCAATTATTAAATGGATAGAATAATGTTAAGCTTCAATAAGGTTAAATAGTTTTAAACTGATATCACAGTGCTATGATATATTGATAGAATACACATACAACAAACTTATAATTATTATATACTAGCGTACCCGGCAGATGTTGTCCTGCCCGTGCGTTCAATTCTCATGTCGTGGGCGGATGATTAAAATATGTTACTTTCTTACCATAAAATTCAGAAATTAGGACATAATTAGATATTATTAAATAAATTCGCAAGAAAACCTCTTACAGTCTTCTGTTGTGGCTCAAGAAGTGTGAATGATGACGTCACATAGTAATGAACATTAGAATTGTACCCTCCTTTGCAGATAAGTTAAGAACCGTCATATAACAATTATATTAGAGTGAAAAAAAAAAAGATAAATTAATGAGAGTGAGTCAAAACAGTTTCCCCCCCCCCCCCCCCAGCTAGATTTCATTTCTGATCCATACTGGCCAACATTCCATAAGAAAAATTTCTTCTCCCGTAGAGACTCGAACCAGCATAAGTCCCGTAACTCTGCGCCAAGACTTCTTACTTTAACCACTCGGCTACGGCACGAGACTCTTGGTATCAATGAAAGACAAAAATGGTTTTTGTGAGTTATCCATAAGAGGTCCACCGCTGTGGTCTCGAGGTAGCGTGCTGCCTTGTCACGCAGCGGGCCTGGGTTCGATCCCCGGTCGGGGCAGTTTTTCTGGGTGAGGTTTTTATCACCTGTAAGACAAATGTCAGGAAAACTTTAAGGCCCAAACGGTCCCCGAAATCATATGGCCATCATCTTTATCATCATCATCATCATCCTTCACTGGTGTGGAAAGCAACGGGAAGCTACCACACCTACACAATTCCCTAGTAAAGCTGCAAGCTTGGCATGAAAATGCTATGATTGCAGTGAAGGACCTGCCTTAGGGTAGAATTACTATGGATGGATGGATCTGTAAGAGATGAACATATGCTGTCGCAGACTTTTTTGTAGAGCTTTTTGAGATATTCAATTCTGTGCACATTAATTTTGTGTATTTCTTATGGTTTAGGCAGCGTAAACTATTTAAGCGTCCAAAGAGCTACTTTTTTCACGTTTTCCACTACAAAGGGCGATTTTTAAGGGTGTAGGAGTTGAGTATCACAACTCTCTTATAGCCTATGTTCATCCCGGGAATCTCCTGAACATTTTGCAAAAAACCCCATCACAATCGGATCAACGGTATGGCCACGCATAAAGTACAAACATACATTAATTTTTTATATATAAGACTAGCTAATACCCGGCATGCACTGCTATGCCTAAATAAATAAAAATAAATGTGCTTTTATGTTTAGTTGAATAAGTAAAAGGAAAAATAATTATAAATTTATATTTTTTAGATACCCGGCATTGGCTGGGAATCTACTTATCCCGATCTTCTTGACATAAATGAACTGAAATACAAAAATGAATGTGTTTTATGTTTAGTTAAATTAGTAAAGGAAAAATTTATATCGTAATTATTTTTAGTACCCCATGTTTTTACCCGGCATTGTCTGGAAATCTACTCATCCCGATCTTCTTGGCATAAATGAGCTGAAAAAAAAAATGTACTTCTTATGATTAGTTGAATAAGTAAAATGAAAAATAATTATAAATGTATATCGTAATTATTTTAAGATTCCCCGTGCTGATTACCCAATGTTGCTGAGGAATCTACTTATCTTGATCTTCTTGGCATAAATGAGCTAAAAGACAAAATTTGTTATTGTGAGTTATCCGTAAAAGAATACCCGCCATGTGCTGCTATGCTTGCACAGGAATCTACGTACTTGTCTTGATCTTCTTAGCATCAATGAAAGACAAAAATGGTTATTGTGAGTTATCCGTAAGAGAAAAACATATGCTGTCGTGGACTTGTTTGTAGAACCTTTTGAGATATTCAATTCTGCGTGCATTCATTTTGTGTAGTTGTTATGGTTTAGGAGTTGAGTATCACAACTCTCTTATAGCCTATGTTCATCCCAGGAATCTCCTGAACATATTGCAAAAAGCCCCATCACAATCGGATCAACAGTATGGCCATACATAAAGTATGAACAAACAAACAAACATTCATTTTTATATATTAGATTAGCACATTGTATTGAGCCTATCATTTTCATGAATGCTGCAATTTCATCAAGTGACTTGAAGAATCGATTCAACAATTTTCTCCTGATGAGCCATTGCAGATCACTATAAGTAGGGTATGTCGAATACTCGCAATCAAGATTTGTCAAGAACTCTTTGAACTGGTGGTGTTTCAATCCATGAGATCTGACTATATTTGTTTTTTTTAACTACAACGTACTACACTCATCACTTCATTCAGCGAAACACTTTTAGCACACAGATTTTTTTTTAATGATGCAATGGGTTCCCCAGACTGTCTGATATTTTATTTTATCTTTGAGATGTTGCGCAAATCCCAAGCTACACCCTAACATAGCCAGTACCCCATCTGTGGTTACAGATACAAGTGAACTCCATGAAAGATCAATATGTTTGACATCTTCTTCTACACATATTAATATGTCAGAGCCATTTTGTTGTATCTTGCATTGGCATTAGTTCTATTAGATCTTCTATAACTTCTAGTTCGGAGTTCATGCCACTAACAAAAAATGTCATTTATACTGTGCAGGAGATATCAATGCTTTCATCCAAAGCTAAGGAAAATACAATAAAATTACTTGCAAATTCCATTTACTTGTGAAATATATCACCAGCAAGTTATTGCATATGGCAAGAAACAGGGAAAGACTAATTGCGTCAAATAACTCAATTTGATTATGGCATAACAATTCAGCTGCTATTTTCTTACAGTCTTTCATAAATTCGCCATCAGACAATGTGCATCGTAATTTCCCAATATGCATTGTGATTTTGGTAGTTGACACAAACTACTAACTCACAAGCAGAGGTTCTGCCTGCAATAATAATAATAATACTCTAATATTAATAATAATTGCTGACCTATATGGGTAAATAAGCGTAACTAAATTAGCTTGGTTAAATACTCCCACTAGAGAGCACTCTAACCCCCAAATGGGGAAGAACAGAGCATATAGATAATAATAATTATTATTATTATTATTATTATTATTATTATTATAGTTATAATGATAATGTGTGATGGTTAAAAGTTGAACTAACGCAAATAAATACATTTAAAATAGCATAAGAGGAATGAAATAAGTGTATACTATCTGCACAGTCACAATGAAAAGTTTTCCTTTAGCTTTTCAACCTCCAGTGTACGGTCGGTATCTTTATAATTTACATGATATGTAGAATAATATCTCTGAATATTGAACTTTCTCACATTAGTAAGAACTTTCAGACACACTAAACATTTTGCCTTTCTGTTGTATTCATTAAATAAGTATATATGTTCCCATTGCTGATTAATATAAACGATTGGGGATAACAAACTTCATTTCAAATCTGCTGCATGTCCCGGAATGATTACACCGAGAATCCTAGCAAACTGACATTAGTTTGGATTGCAACGCTGTTAACATGCTGTCGTGTCCCAAATCTCTCTTCCCATCATACTTACTTACTTACTCACTGGCACTATCGAACCTGTAGGTGCATGGCCATGCGGACATAAGCTCTCCATACATCCCTATCCTGAGCTAATGCTTTCCAATCATTCCCTGTATAATCTACTTTCCTCAAATCATAGCTAATGTTATTCTCCCACCTCATTCTTGGTCTACCAACTGGGTGTTTTCCCTCTGGCTTTCCTACAAGAAGCTTCCAAGCAAGTCTTTCATTCCCCATACGTGCAACATGTCCTGCCCATCGCAGTCTACAAGACTTAACTGTTCTTATTATATCTGGCTTCCTATAAAGACCATGTAGTTCATTGTTATGAAGTCTTCTCCATTAACCTGTTTGTTCATCTCTCTTTGGTCCAAAAATTTTCCTAAGTACTTTATTCTCAAATACTTGTAATCTCCTTTCCTCCCTTAAAGTAAGAGTCCATGTTTCGCATCCATATAATATAACTGGTAGAATAATGGTTTTATATATTTTCAGTGTAACGTTTTTTTGAAAGGAATTGGGACATCAAGTGTCTCTACAATGCATAATAGCAAGCATTTCCAGAATTGAGCCTATGTTTAATTTCTTTGTGCATCTCATTCCTATTTGTGATTATTGTTCCTAGGTATTTGAATTCAGCCACTTCCTCAAAATTTCCCTCATTTGTCATAGCTGTCCATCTCCATTATATAATGTATTTCTTATTGTGCATTTGAACATTCTGGTCTTGTGTCGCACACATGTGCAGGGAAGAGTGCTCTTGCACAAAGAGCATGAGCTGGTCACCACTGATGTACATGTTTCTTAATTTGATATTACATAAAACCCAGGCCCTAGTTACTATGTTATTAGTAAAAATTAACCATGTAGACATTAAAAATATACTCCATAAATTTGCATTGAAGAAATCATTCTGAAATTAAATAATAGCAGTAAGCAGTGAACTCTTTGTGCAAAAGCACTCTTCCCTGCATGTGTGCGCGACACAAGACCAGAATGTTCAAATACACAATAAAGAAAGAATGATGGCAAGAGAGGTTTGGGACATGGCAGCATGTTAACGATGCTGTGTTGCAAACTAAACTAATGTCAGTTTGTTAGAATTCTCGGCGTAATCATGCCAGAACATGCAGCAGATTTGAAACGAAGTTTGTCATCCCCAATTGTTAATTTTAATCGGCAGTGGGAACATGTATACTTATTTACTTGAATATGAAGGAAAGTCAAAATGTTTAGTGTGTCTGAAAGTTCTTACTAATGTGAAAAAGTTCAATATTCATAGATATTATTCTACATACCATGCGAATTTTAAAGATACTGACTGTACACTGGAGATCGAAAAGCTAAAGGAAAACTTTTCTTTCGTGACTGCGCAGATAATACCCAGATATTTAACTCATTACATTTTTTTTTAAGAATGAAATCATTTAACTATTATCATTGCTTTAGAATTAGTGAAAAAATTTAAATATCTTTCAAATTGTATTTAAATGAATGTTGGGAAGTAAATGTTTATGACATAGATTTGTCAAGGTGGCTGAGTTCATAACATAAGTTTAAAACCAGAAGCATGGTAAACCGTTGCAATCAGGTCAAAAGAAGACATGTGCATTTCTCATTAATGGAGTTGTTACCAGACAGTGATTAATGGTAAGTGCACCGATTACATATGTTTATATCAAGATGTGTTTGTCAGTTGATTGTAGTATTCTTTTTCATTTGGTCCCCTTTGTTTCTGTTGTTAGCAGCAGAGTAATAAATTTTTGCACTATGTAACTAATATTCTATACTTCCTGTTATTGTTATTGTGCATTGTAATTTGACATTCCTGCATACAATCTTGGTGCTATGAAAACAAAAGAAATCTCAATACTTTAAAAATGACCAGAAGCACTAGTGCAGTAAGTAAAAACATTTATTTTGAAATATTGATAGTAATACTGCAGTTATTGAATGCAATTCCATCATCTCCACTTATGCTCTTTAAATCTAAATTTTTGCTTTTATGTATTTCTCCAGAAGAGGACGGTCCAACATTTTTTTTTTTTTTTTCAAGAAGCACACTAACTTAGTGAAACTTCTGATATCAATTCCATTATTAACTTTATCATTGTTTTTAGCATAAAAAATTCACACCACAAATTTCCCGGACTCATCAATTTACTACTAAAGTAAAGTAAAGTAATCCCACTACAGGCCTTGGGAGGCCCTTGGGGTAGTGGGAGGTTAAGGCTCCCACTTTTTCTAGACAATCGGCACTTGATGTCAGCCCTGCATGACGGGTGCCTTTACCCCAGAACAAGCGTCTGGTACTCATTTTCGTTAGAAGCTAAGTCGAACCCAGGGCCATAGTGCCGCCAGAAGGTTTTGGTCAGTTTAAAAATCCTGACCCCACCGGGACTTGAACCTTCGGACTTGTAGCGCAGTACCTTAACCACTACGCTATGCCGTGCCCCCAATTTACTACTACTTAATACAAAATATGCCAACATGTTATTTTGATTAATATCCACATCATGTTCTTTTAACCATTTACACAATGAAGCATATGCTAACTCATACCTCTGTTTACATTTTTTCGGTATTAATTCATCACATCCATCTTTTCATGCCTATTGTATTTCATCATCACTGCACACATCGTCTGAAACTTTCTCCATAATCAGAAATAAATCCCAAATCAAATTGGTTTTACAGTTTTAATAAATATAAGATGGCGACGTGACCAAAAATACTTATTATTTCTCCATAGCAACAGATATATCCGATTCACCTTTTGAAATGTAACATTTATCTTCAATTATATTTATTAATATTTTAGCTAATATCCTAATTACTAAAATAAATACACATAGTGTAAAAAATAGTATGCAATACCCATGTAGTAAACACATAACGGAATCTTGGAAATTAAAAAAAAAACATGGTGCAAGCGCCTAGTTTTTTTAAATTTTACCTCGATCCATATCAAGTGGCTACTACACTAGTATTGTAATATACTATACAGCAACCTAAAGTGAATCTACAGTACTGATAGTGGTGATCTTTGTACAGTAAATGACATACTTAAATGAATAAAGATGGTATTTTTCTTATTTCACTTTTGCAACTTTGATTAATTTGTCAATACAATAAAAACTATGGGTGAAAAAAATTCAAATTGGATATGAATTAGAAAAACATGCCATATTTAATGCTTACTTATGGGCTTGATTTCTTGGTTCATTCCTAAGCAGTGAAGGTATAGGAGAGTTTTCTTTAACATGTCTGATCCTGGGTTATTCAGCTTCCTATAAAAATTACTAGGAAATTTTCTGGCATAAAGTTGGTTGGAACATAGAGCTAGCCATCCTGTCTCATTGTGCTATTGGCTAAGAATTACCATAAGTATTTATGCCCTACTAGCAAGACACTTGCCTTTTTTTTAACTTTTAATCTGTATTAAAATATATATATATATATATATATATATATATATATATATATAGTTGGAAACCAGATTATCCAATATAGAAGGTTCTAATTTATCCGATTGCAGTGCTAGGTGTATCATCTCTTGCCAAGTATACAAAAAATCTTGTGCAAAAACACAATGAAAATTCCAGAACAAATTTTCAAATAATCCCATATCAAATGTCAATACAATAAGAAGTTTAGCCAAAAAATTCAAACAGATAGGTTCAGAAAAGATCTTAAAAGGAGGAAACATGTTCTCACAGAAAAAAAATAGGCAAGATAGGGCAGAGACTAATGCACATTCCGCAAAATCTAGTGCAGGAAACAGGAGTAAGTTATGGGTTCACTCATCAAGCAACAAATTACTTAAATTAAAATCATTCAGAATTCCAGTAGTTCAAAAATTAAAAAAAAAAAAACAAGATCCCAATAAGAAGTTGGGAGCTGGGTAGGTAAAAAAATTTCTGTACTAAATGTTTTTAGTGCTGGGAGACTGGCAGATCTGATCACTGTAGATAAATTCTAATGCCTACAAATGGGAAAATTAGAATCTCTGATATTGGATAATCTATTTAATTTTAGGAAGTTATATTCCCAGTCTGGGAAAGCCGACGATAAAACAGAATTGTTTTGAAACATGTCCAAGAACAAATCAACATTAATATTGAGGTAAGATGTCCAGACTAAAAATAATATAATTGGATAATCTGTTTACACTGTATATGCTTCTATATATATATATATATATATATATATATGATATAAGAAAAATAAATGCTTGGACGGGATTTGAACCTGGACCTCTGGGTTGATACTCCAGTGTGCTACCAATTATGCAACCAAGCAAATCTAGTACAAACATTTATCTTTCTTTATATATATTCTCAATTATGAGAGATAGTGAGAACTTGGTCTCCACTGCCATCTAGTAGTTCCTATAACAAGTAAGCAAATTAAAGAGAATATTTTTACTTTATAGCAGTGACGCTTCCTTATTTTGATGTTATAATTAAATTTTTTTGACATTGAGCAATGCTAGCTTAATATGATATGATAAAAAAAATAATGCTTGGACAGGATTTGAACCCAGACCTCTGGATTGATACTCCAGTGTGCTACCAATTACACTTTCAAGCAAATCTAGTACAAACATTAATTTTTCTGTACATATATACTCAATTATGAGAGATAGTGGTAACTCGGTCTCCACTGCCATCTAGTAGCTCCCATAACAAGTAAACAAATTAAAGAGAATATTTTTACTTTATAGCTGTGATGCTTCTTTATTTAGATGGTATAATTAATTAATTATATATTTATATCCAGAGCAATTTCAACCAAATATTATATACATATAATTAATAATCTGGCATATGTCTGTAAGGGGTAAAATATCCCTAGCACTTAAGAGGGATGAGAGGGAGGTTAAAATGGAATAATTAGCAATTATATACATGTATGTTCTAGCATAACTCTGGAACATCTGGAGTAGTTTCAACCAAATTTGGTACACATATAACTTACAATCTTTTAAAGGCTTCACGGGGCTAAGAGGCATGTAGCACACCCATGACAGGAGTGATATGGGATAACATTAAAAATAATCAATTATCGCTAATATTAGTGTCAATTCATAGTTTTTGTGATCACTAAGCCCATTAGTATCAGTTCTAGTGGCATTTAAATTCAACTTTTACCCCTAGCACTCCTAAGAGAGAGCGGGTAAAAAAGGGTAAAAGCTAAAATAACATATGAAAGATATTGGTGTCGAATCCATTGTTTTCGGGATTGCTAAGCTAATTGGTGACAATCCAGGTGGTATTTAAGCCCAAGTTTGACCCTCACACCCCTTGTAGAGTTGAAGGAAGTGATAAGAGGTAAAAAATAAGATTTCAAAAGTGCCCAAGATCAGGGTCAAATCCATAGTTTTTGGGGTCTATAAGCCGATTAATGACAATCCTGATACTATTTAAGCTCAAGTTTGATCCTTGCACCTTAAGGGAGGTGGAAAATAAAATATCCAAAATTATCTTGTTTAATGTCAAAACCATGGTTTTCGGATCGCTTACCTGGTTGGTGATAGTCTCGATAAACATTTAAGCCCATGTTTGACCTAAGGAGGGAGTGAAAAAATAACATTTCAGTAAGTACCCAATATTAGTGTGAAATCCAAAGTTCTCAGGGTCGTTATTCTAATTAGTCACAGTTCCATGACATTTAAACCCAAGTTTGACCCCTAGCACCCCAAGGGGGAGTGAAAGTAAAATGGAAACGGTGAATGAGATTAGTCTCAAATCCATAGTTTTCGGGATTGCTAAGCTGATTGGTGAATGTGCAGGTGCTAAGTAAGCCCAAATTTAACCCCTAGCACATAGGGGGTGTGAGGGATGAAAAATAATATATCCAAAAATTCCAAGATTAACATATACTCCACAGTTTTTGGGAGGGGCACGCCATAGCATAGTGATTAAGGCACTACACTATAAGCTGGAAGGTCAGGAGTTTGAGTCCCGATGAGTCAGATTTTTAAACTAACCCAAACATTATGGCAGAACTATGGCCCTGGGGTCGACTCAGCCTCTAACGGAAATGAGTACCATGCGCTTGTTCTGAGGGTACAGGCGGCCGTCACGCATGGCTGACAACCCGGCTGACATCAAGTGCCGATTGTCCAAAAAAAAAGTGGGAGCCTTAACCTCCTACTACCCCAAGAGCCTCCTGATGCCTGTAGTAAGATGACTTTACTTTACAGTTTTTGGGATCGCAAAACTGATGACAGTCTAGATGACATTTAAGCTCAAGTTTGACTATTACGTTCCAAAGGGGTGAAAAATAAGACGTCAAAAGTGAGCGAGAATAGTCTCGAATCCATATTTTTTTGGAGTCCCTTATCTTATTGGTGACACGCTCGATTAAATTTAAATCCAAGTATGACTCCTGGCATCTCTAAGAGGGCGGGAATGAGAAGGGGTGAAAAATACATTTTCAAAAAGTGGCCGAGGTTAGTGACGAATCAATTTCGGGGTCGCTATGCTGATTGGTCAGAGTCCCGATGAGGTTTAGGTCCAGGTTTGACACTCCTAGCACCCCAAGTATGGAAAGGGAGTGAAAAAGTGTGAAGAATACAATGACAAAATTGGCCGCGATTAGTATCGAATCCATAGTTTTCGTGGTCGCTAAGACGTTTGGTGGCAGTACAGATGACACGTAAGTCCAAGTTCAACCCTTATCACACTTAAGAGCTATAAGGAGTGAAAAAATAATTTCTAAAATGACCGTTGTCTAATCCATAGTTTCGGAGTAACAAAGCTCTTTGACGACTGTACCGAAGACATTTAAGATCAAGTTTGAGCCCTAACATGCCTAGGGCCGGTTGTACGAACTTCAGGTTAACTCCCAAGTTAGTCATCTGACGCTTAAGGCTAGCAGGAGTACAACGTCAATATGCGTTGTACCACCTGCTTTTAACCGCCAGTTGCGTATACCGGTTTTAACTTAACTTTTCAGTTATGTTGGTAATGAATTCCAATTTCCCTCCGTATTATGTTGGCTGAATTGGGTATCCGCGCATCATCTTTCTTATGTTTTCTTATTTCCCATAGCAAAAATTCGTCTGCTTTCATTATTTATCCATACTGCATCAATGTTTTCAATTCTGATATAATTAATTTTATACTACATTATAGTTTATTTTCAATATTATAAATTAGTGTATATGTACGTAGTTTTAAATAAATTGGGTTAGTTTCCATTTTCGTGTTATTCATTTTAATATTATTTTTATTTCTTTGAAGTTTGTTTAATATTATAACAATTCAAGGTAATTAGGCCTACACGTAGTAATAGTTTTGTGAAATATATGTACGGTATAATACACGCACACACCAAAATTTAAAAAGTAATGCGATGTTTAATTATATGAAATTCAAACTTTCTCATATTTGTTATAAATAGAGAGAGAAATTTTATAAAATTTCATGTTTTAAACTATTTGTCAGAGAGCGCTGAGGTTAAGTATCTTTACATTTTATGATATGCAGAATCAAATAAGACCAACAAAAAACTTCATATTTCATAATATTTTAACAAAATGTTCATATTTTAGTGAAAATTTCATACTCCTCCATATTTTTTCAACTTTCAAATTCCGATATTTTTTTTTCAATAAAAGTTCTAGGAATTCATTAAAATATTTTTGAAATGAATGTATTTGTGTAATTTTTGACAATGTAATGTGGTAGACAAGTGAAAATTTATCAGTATCTTTATAAAAGCAAATAATTGGATGATGAGTCACAGAGTGTCAAGTTCGATGGAGTTTTTTGTCCCCCAGAACAAGATCATGAGCCTAGATGAATAAGTAGAATAACAATATTGGAATTTTCTGTAGTCAGGTAGCTGTCAGTTCGTTCTTGCTACCTGAGGACAGTCTTTACTCTGTGAACAGATTACAGAATTGAAATGTAAGAAACTTGAAGCAGTGCTTTGTGAAATTAGTAACGTTGATGTAGGTTAGGCCAGCATTTTTCTCACTTACATCAAAGTATCAAATATAGCATGATACGAGTATCCTCCCATAACATCATGTGATGTTGAGCATAATTTTTCATTCTGCAAAACAATTCTGACAGATAGGCTGTATAGTTTACTATCACAAAATATTTTTAAAAAATCCTATCTATGTGTTATGAACAAAATTAATAATTGACAATTTGATTGTTCATAGCACAAGTAGACCAAGACTAGACACTATGCAAGACCTATTTCATATATACAAAAAAAACTAACGTTAAAATAATTCTAACTACATTTCACCATGTTTATAGTTCAATATTAAATGTAACTGTAATTGCAAAGAGAGTTCTGAAACAATCCCTAGATTCAATTATGGACTAATAACTTTTAACATCTTGTTTCTCCAAATATGACATACTGGAATGGTTTACTTGTATTCTAAATCATCCAATTTAATGTTATTGTTACATTTGCATCTACATGAATTTAATATCTTCATGCAATGTAAAGATAGCAATAACCCAAACTATACCGGTACCTACTCTAAACTTTGTCAGTGCTATATTTCATGGAAACTTGTTAGTTTGGGTTGCAATGTTTTGTTTCTTGCATATGTTTAAATTTCATAATTAAAAATCATTCAATACATTAATTAATTGTATTATATATAAACTCTCAGATTTGATTTATGAAATAATTCCACTACAGTCTTGGGAGGCCTTTGGGGTAGTGGCATGTTGAATTTTCCATCCTTCTAGACAAAAGGCACTAGATGTCTGCCGGGTTGTCAGATCTGCCTGATGGCTGCATTTGTGCCCAGAACATGCATATAGTACTCACTTCCATTAGGATCTGAGTCGATCCCAGGTCTACAATGCCATCAGAAGGTCTGGTCCATATGACCATATGAAGACTCGAACTCACGACTTCCCTGTTTGTACCACGTTTCCTTTATACAACTATGCTATGGTATGATCCATTAAAATTGTTTCAGATCATGAATATGATATTTTATATTGGGTCAAAAATAATGAAAAATTATAATCAAAATACAGTGAACATTTTGATTTCTTGTGCTATAAATAAGTTCTGTTTGTGCTGTATGAACACTTATAAGTCGTAGTGCGTCTATGCATATAAATATATGTAAAAAGTTTAGAAAATAGTAGCTTCATTATATTTCTGTGTCATAATTTTCATATTTTGTCTTTACGATTTCATATTTTCTTATAATTTTCTTCATATAATCCTCGCTCTAGCTATAAATAGCTATTATAAGTACCAAGATTTGTTTTTTTGATTAACTGAATTTTTAATTTAAGATAGTCATCAGATGACTGAAGGCAAGTAAATTGTCTTATGTTATATATAAACCTATTTGGTTATTTTGATATTTTTTTCTATGTAATCTATGCCTATTTTGTTGGAAATTTACCAGTTATAAGAATCTCAATTTTTTTTACATGTAGGCACACTAGAAATAAACTGCATAAAAATAGCCCAGTGTCAATTTCTGTTAATTTTAAGTTAGTATGATTTTTTTGTATTATTGCATTTTTTCCAAAATGAAGTTGCTTTATTAAATGTTTGTCCATTCTGTGTTGAGATCTCTTTACTGTATTATAATATAGTGAAATTTCTGCATACAGCTACTCTTTGAAACCAATCACAATTACTTGGAAAGGATTATTCCTATGACTATATATTCTGATCCTCTGTAAGATGACTCTCTCTCTCTTCCCAACCAACGCCGATGCCTTTTGATAAGTTTTTAAATGTCTTACTGCCTGTATTTGGTCATATTATGTAATAAACCTAATGAAGGCTATATTCTTGTCACTGTGTGCCAGAGGGGTAGAATAGTAGTTATTTAAATCCTGTATCCCATTGAAATCCTAATAATAACAACAATTGAGAATAAAAATATTAACATTTTTTTTTCCTATTTAGGCCCTAACTATGCAAGACATTTGGTTTGTAAATTTCAGAATCTTTCTATGATAGCTATTGATATATGAGTTTAGTCTTCAATTTGTACATATTTAAATGATAGTTAAATTAGTAACAGCAACCTCTGCTCAAATAAATTATCTTACCTGAACTCAGTAGTATTAATGTGCTTGCAATAAATTATATTCAGATGTTGATATTTTCTTCAACATCAATTTCTTTAGCATAGTTAATTTTTTTCCATAAAATTGGGGAGCTGGGGCCATTGTTATAATCCCCAACCTGGAGGACCAGATGATTTTTGTTCAAGGTTTCCTTCCTCTAGGCTTTGACGAACCAACATATCCTTACAAGGGCAGCAGTTGCCATATCCTAGCAAGGAGCTGTCACAAAGTACTATCATCCAGGCCAGAATGAACCCTGGTTTTTTAAGAGGTGTTATTCCTCCATCACTCCCCCTTTCTCCTGGCTTGTGACAGGCAGAGTCTAGGTTGGCTGGAAATCCCTATACTATATTGGGCATTAAGCAGAGAGCAAGCATATAAACTATAGGCGACAGATGCAATTTTGGAGGAGGATTTCTAGAAATTCAAAAAGAGACAAAATTAGAAATGCTAAAATCACAGAAGTAATGGATGTTCAAAAAGACATTCCACAAGTTATTGAAGAAGACTGAAATGGTTTGGTCACAAAGAGAATGTCAGATGACAGGATCCTAAGATTATATTAAATCTTGAAGCGGAGGGCAACAGAAGAAAAGGGAGATTAAAAGAAAGTGAATTCAAGGAGTGCATAATAGGAGTATAGTGTCGAGAGGATAACAGAGTGTGATGCAGAATAATAGGGATTTATGGAGGAGTAAAATTTACAATGGGTTTGTAGAAAACTACTGTATTATAAAGAAATTCCTAATAAAGAAGAAGAATGTTACAATTTTCCAATTATGGTGTAAAGGTCCAGATTGTGTTCAGGATGAGGAGATATCCCTATTAGAAGACGGCTTTTAAAGTAAATTTTTGATGGTCGCCTTAAAACCACCACTATACGTTTTTTTTCATTTGTATTTTATGATTGAATTTCTTTCACATTTGAACTAACATAAGAAGGCATATAAAACAAATTTGAACGTTTATAATGTTTTAAACATAATTAATATTATCTCAAATTTTCGATCCATATTTTTACAATTTGTTATTGATAGAAACTGTAGTCCTTTGGTGAAACAACCAAGCATAAGACATAATTTAAGTTTTCTTTAGGACAACCTTCTGAGGAGTATTATTGGTACGAGTTAGTACATTTAATAAAAACTATACTCTACATTAATTTATTATAAAAATTATACAATGGATATTCAATGCGTATAATTACACAAAAAAGTAACCATTACCACGTAAAATAAAAGAGACCACATAAACTTTTTTCTACATAATTGATGAAACCAAAAGCAGGAAAAGGTGCACCAGGTGGCTTGGAACAACAAGATATTATACAGTCTTTCTTCTCTAGTAATGTTAACCTCATATTTAAGTTGGGAGAGAAGAGACTTTGGATCACACATGGTACTGAGACCTCCAATCCAGGACCGCCCCAAGCAACACAAATATTAAGACAAGATGCACAATTCACTCACATTCATACTAACCTGGCGAATATATGATCACAGATTGTTTAGGCCTTAAAAAATTCCCTACATTTGTCGTACACGGTCGAGAAACCATCATAAAACCATCATCCAGGAAATCTGTCATACTGGGGATCAACTCAGCCCTCTGCAAAAAACAGTGACGCTAAGCCCAAGACCATAGCCGTGATTATTTACAATAAAACCTTAAATAAACACTTCTTTGCAGATGTAAAATACATTCAGATATTATATCATTATGTCCACCGCTGTGGTCTCGAGGTAGCGTCTGCCTGTCACGCAGCAGGCCCGGGTTCGTCCCAGTCGGGGTAGTTTTCGGGTGAGGTTTTTAATCGGGGGTTTTTCCTCCCGTAACCAAAATCAGAAAACTTTAAGGTCAAACGTCCCCCAATCATATGGCCATCATCATCACCCGGTCATTACCATCAACATCACCATCATCCTTCACCGGTGGGTTGGAAAGCAACGGGAAGCACCCCACCTCACAATTCCCCTAGTAAAGCTGCAGGCATAGCATGAATGCTATGATTGCAGTGAAGGACTGCCTTCGGGCAGAATTACTATAGATGGAT
>JASPKZ010006310.1:0-27101 GCA_030220185.1 Diploptera punctata | reverse complement strand
TAACTAAACTAAACTAAACTAAAACTAACTAAACTAAACTAAAACTAAACTAAAACTAAACTAAAACTAAACTTACACAAACTAAAATTAAACTAAAACTAGATTAAAACTAAACTAAAACTAAACTAAAACTAAACTAAATTAACTAAACTGAAACTAAACTAAAACTAAACTATTACTAAACTAAAACTAAACTTAAACTAAACTAAAATTTAACTAAAACTAAACTAATACTAAACTAAAACTAAACTAAAACTAAACTAAAAAACTAAACTAAACGTAAACTAAAACTATACTAAACTAAATTAAAACTAAACTAAAACTAAGACTAAACTAAACTAAACTTAACTAAACTAAACTAACCTAAACTAAACTAAACTAAACTAAACTAAAACTAAACTAAAACTAAACTAAAACTAAACTAAACTAAACTAAAATTAAAATAAACTAAAATTAAACTAAACTAAAACTAAAACTAAACTAAAACTAAACTAATACTAAACTAAAACTAAACTAAAACTAAACTAAAACTAAACTAAAACTAAACTAAAACTAAACTAAAACTAAACTAAAACTAAACTAAAACTAAACTAAAACTAAACTACAACTAAACTAAAACCAAACTAAAACTGAACTAAAACTAAACTAAAACTACACTAAAACTAAAACTAAACTAAAACTAAACTAAACTAAACTTACTAAACTAAAACTGAACTGAACTAAAGTAAACTAAACTAAAACTAAATTAAAACTAAACTAAAACTAAACTAAAATTTATTAAGATTAAACTAAACTAAAACTAAACTAAAACTAAACTAAACTAAAATAACTAAACTAAACTAAACTAAACTGAACTGAACTAAACTAAACTGAACTGAACTAAACTAAACTAAACTAAACTAAACTAAGAATAACTAAACTGAACTAAACTAAACTAAACTAAACTAAAGTAAACTAAAACTAAACTAAAACTAAAGTAAAACTAAACTAAAACTAAACTAAAACTGAACTAAACTAAACTAAACTAAACCAAAGTAAACTAAACTAAACTAAAGTAAATTCAAACTAAACTAAAACTAAACTATACTAAACTAAACTAAACTAAAGTAAACTAAACTAAAACTAAATTAAAACTAGTCTAAAAGTAAACTAAACTAAGCTAAACTAAACTAATTAAAACTAAATTAAACTAAACTAAAACTAAACTAAACTAAACGAAACTAAACTAAAACTAAATTAAAACTAAACTAAAACTAAACTAAACTAATCTAAACAAGACTAAACTAAAACTAAATTAAAACTAAACTAAACTAAACTAAAACTAAATTAAAATTAACTAAAATAAAACTAATACTAAACTAAACTAAACTAAACTAAACTAATATGAACTAAACTAAACTAAAATAAACGAAACTAATTTAAACTAAACTAAGCTACACTAAACTAAACTAAACTACACTAACTAAACTAAACTAAACTAAAACTAAACTAAAACTAAACTAAAAAACTAAAACCTAAACAAACAAACTAAAATAAACTAAAACTAAACTAAACTAAACTATAATAACTAAACTAAACTAAACTAAACTAAACTAAACTAAACTAAACTAAAACTAAACTAAACTAAACTAAAACTAAACTAAAACTAAACTAAATTAAACTAAAACTAAATTAAAATTAAACTAAACTAAACTAAAACTAAACTAAAACTAAACTAAACTAAACTAAAACTAAACTAAACTAAACTAAAACTAAACTAAACTAAACTAAACTAAACTAAACTAAACTAAACTAAACTAAACTATACTAAATTAAAACTAAACTAAAACTAAACTAAACTAAACTAAACTAAACTAAACTAAAACTAAACTAAAACTAAACTAAAACTAAACTAAAACTAAACTAAACTAAACTAAACTAAACTAAAACTAAACTAAAACTAAACTAAAACTAAACTAAACTAAACTAAAACTAAACTAAAACTAAACTAAACTAAACTAAACTAAAAAAACTAAACTAAACTAAACTAAACTAAACTAAACTAAACTAAACTAAAATAAACTAAACTAAAACTAAACTAAAACTAAACTAAAACTGAACTAAAACTAAACTAAACTAAACTAAAACTAAAACTAAACTAAAACTAAACGAAACTAAACTAACTAAACTAAAACTGAACTGAACTAAAATAAACTAAACTAAAACTAAATGAAATCTAAAATAAAAACTAAAACTAAATTAAATCTAAACTAAAACTAAACTAATATTTATTAAGATTAAACTAAACTAAACTAAAACTAAAATAAACTAAACTAAAACTAAACTAAATTAACTAAACTAAACTAAACTAAACTAAACTAAAACTAAACTAAAATTAACTAAAATTAAACTAATACTAAACTAAAACTAAACTAAAACTAAACTAAAACTAAACTAAAACTATAACTAAAAACTAAACTAAAACTGAACTAAAACTAAACTAAACTAAACTAAAACTAAAACTAAACTAAAACTAAACTAAACTAAACTAACTAAACTAAAACTGAACTGAACTAAAGTAAACTAAACTAAAACTAAATTAAAACTAAACTAAAACTAAACTAAAATTTATTAAGATTAAACTAAACTAAAACTAAACTAAAACTAAACTAAACTAAAATAACTAAACTAAACTAAACTAAACTGAACTGAACTAAACTAAACTGAACTGAACTAAATTAAACTAATAGTTGAATGCAGGCTTTCACGGCCGGTAATCATGATGTTGAGTGATTCCGGATTCTGTGGCCGTGGTCCATAATTGGTGTTGATACCAGACGTTTCGCCCTCAACTGCGGAGGGCATCTTCAGTGGCGAGTGCTTCTAGGCGTGTTTCCTGGTCGGAAGCTCTACTTAGAGTGAACGCTGCGGGTGTTGTATTGATACTAGTGGTGGGAGCAGGGTGAGCGGGCGTGGCTCTTGCTGATTGGCTAATGGTCGTCTCCTGTTGTCCCTAGTGTTGATGCATTTATTTTCTAGTGTACGGTACCAGGCCTTAGACAGTTTAATACCTTTTATTAAACTGTCTAAGGCCTGGTACCTTTTATTAAACTGTCTAAGGCCTGGTACCGTACACTAGAAAATAATGCATCAACACTAGGGACAACAAGGAGACGACCATTAGCCAATCAGCAAGAGCCACGCCCGCTCACCCTGCTCCCACCACTAGTATCAATACAACACCCGCAGCGTTCACTCTAAGTAGAGCTTCCGACCAGGAAACACGCCTAGAAGCACTCGCCACTGAAGATGCCCTCCGCAGTTGAGGGCGAAACGTCTGGTATCAACACCAACTATGGACCACGGCCACAGAACCCGGAATCACTCAACATCATAAATTAAACTAAACTAAACTAAACTAAGAATAACTAACCTGAACTAAACTAAACTAAACTAAACTAAACTAAACTAAAACTAAACTAAAACTAAAGTAAAACTAAACTAAAAACTAAACTAAAAACTGAACTGAATAAACTAAACTAAACCAAAGTAAACTAAACTAAACTAAAGTAAATTCAAACTAAACTAAAACTAAACTATACTAAACTAAACTAAACTAAAGTAAACTAAACTAAAACTAAATTAAAACTAGTCTAAAAGTAAACTAAGCTAAGCTAAACTAAACTAAATCTAAACTAAACTAAATTAGAACTAACTAAACATAAACTAAAACTAAACGAAACTAAACGAAACTAAACTAAAACTAAATAAAACTAAACTAAAACTAAACTAAACTAATCTAAACAAGACTAAACTAAAAACTAAATTAAACTAAACTAAACTAAACTAAAACTAAATTAAAATTAACTAAAATTAAACTAATACTAAATAAACTAAACTAAACTAAAATAATATGAAACTAAACTAAACTAAAACTAAACGAAAACTAATTTAAACTAAACTACACTAACTAAACTAAACTAAACTACACTAACTAACTAAACTAAACTAAACTAAACTAAAACTAAACTAAAACTAAACTAAACCTAAACTAAACTAAATAAAAATTAAAGTAAAACTAAATTTAAATTAAACTAAAACTAAACTAAAACTAAACTAAAACTCAACTAAAACTAATCTAAACTAAACTAAACTAAACGTAAACTAATAAAACTAACTAAATTAAACTAAAACTAAACTAAACTAAACTAAAACCTAAACTGAAACAAAACTAAACTAAAACTAAAACTAAAACTAAACTAAAACTAAAACTTAAATAAAAGAAATTAAAATAAAACTAAATAAAATGAAGTAAAACTAAAACTAACATAAACTAATACTAAACTAAAACTAAACTAAAACTAAACTTAAACTAAACTAAAAGTAAATTAAAACTAAACAGAACTAAACTAAAACTAAACTAAAAATAAAACTAAACAAAACCAAAACTAAACTAAACTAAACTAAAAACTGAACTAAACTAAACTGAACTAAACCAAAGTAAGCTAAACTAAACCAAAGTGAACTAAACTAAACTAAACTAAAGTAAATTCAAACTAAACTAAAACTAAACTATAACTAAACTAAACTTCAATAAAGTAAACTAAACTAAAAGTCACTAAACTAAACCTAAATAGTAACTATACAAGCTAAACTACACTAAACTAAACAAAACTAAACTAAAACTATAAAACTAAATAATCAAATAAAACTAAATTAAAACTAAAACTAAACTAAACTAAGACTAACGAAAAACTAACTAAACTAAATAAAACTAAACTAAACGAAACGGAGGAACGAAACGAAAAACAAAAAGAAAACGAAACGAAACGAAACGACACGAAACGAAACGAAAGGAGAGAAACGAACGGACGGGACGAAACGAAACCTAAAACGAAAACGAAACAAAAACGAAACGAAACCGGAAACAAAAACGAAACGAAAAGGAATACGAAACGAACGAACGAACCGAGAGAAACCAAACGAAAAGATACAAAACGAAGCGAAAACGAGAATAACGAAAGAACGAAAACGAAAAACGAAAACGAAACGAAAACTGGAAACTAAAAAGGAAACGAAACGAAACGGACACGAAACGAAAAAGGAAAAGAAAACTAGAAGGAAAACGAACGAAAACGAAACGAAACGAAACCGAAAGTTTGAACGATAACGGAAAAGAAACGAAACGAAACGAGGGACGAAACGAAAAACGAAACAGAAACGAAACGAAAAGGGAAACTAAAACGAAAAACGAAGACGGCGAACGAAAACGAAACGAAACCGAACGAAAACTCATCAACGAAAACGAAACGGAGAACGAAAGGCATATATAATCGAAACAGAAAAGAGCGAAGACGAAACGAAAACGAAAAACGTGACGAAACGAAACTAACCGAAAAGGAGATTCGAAAATCGAAACAAACGAAACGAATTATGGAAAAAGAAACGAAAACTGAACGAAAACGAAACGAACATAAACTAAAACGAAAGGTCAAAACAAACGAAAAACGAAAACGAAAACGAAACTGAAGAGAAACGAAAGCTAAACAATCGAAAACGAAAAAAGAAAACGAAAACGCAACTAACTAACTAAACTAAACTAACGATACTAAATGAAAACGAACTAAAACGAACGAAAACTAAACGAAACTAAACTACAACTAAACGAAAACCTAAAATAAAACTAAACTAACTCTAAACAAATTAGATAAACTAAACTAAAACTAGAAACTAAACTAAAAACTAAACTAAACGAAACTACTAAACTAAAAACTGAACTAGAACAACTTAAACTAAAACAAACTAAAACGAAATTAAACTAAAACTAAACCTAAACTAAAATTAACTAAACTAAACTAAACTAAACTAAAACTAAACTAAACTAAAACTAAACTAAACTAAAACTAAACTAAACTGAAACTAAACTAAAATATTACTAGACTAAAACTAATAACTAAACTAAACTAAACTAAACTAAACTAAAACTAAACTAAATAAACTTAAATAAACTAAACTAAACTAAATTTTATAAACTAAACTAAATTAAACTAAACTAAACACTAAACTAAAACTAAACTAAAACTAAACTAAACTAAACTAAATTAAACTAAACTAAAACTAAACTAAAACTAAACTAAAACTAAACTAAACTAAACTAAACTAAACTAAACTAAAACTAAACTAAAACTAAACTAAAACTAAACTAAAAACTAAACTAAACTAACTAAACTAAAACTAAACTAAACTAAAAAACTAAACTAAACTAAAACTAATTAAAAATAAACTAAACTAAACTAAACTAAAAACTAAACTAAACTAAATAACTAAACTGAAACTAAACTGAACTAAACTAAACTAAATTAAACTAAACTAAAACTAAACTAACTAAACTAAACTAACTAACTAAACTAAACTAAAACTAAACTAAAACTAAAATAAACTAAATTAAACCAAACTAAACAAACTAAACTAAACTAAAAACTAAACTAAACTAAAACTAAACTAAACTAAACTAAACTAAATAAACTAAAACTAAACTAAAACTAAACTAAAACTAACTAAACTAAACTAAAAAAACTAAACTAAAATTAAACTAAACTAAAACTAAACTAAACTAAACTATACTAAACTAAAAACTAAACTAAACTAAAACTAAACTAAACTAAACTAAAATCTAAATCAAACTAAACTAAAACTAACTAAACTAAACTACACTAAACTAAACTAAACTAAACTAAATCAAAACTAATCTAAACTAAACTAAATTAAACTAAACTAAACTAAACTAAACTAAACTAAACTAAACTAAAACTAAACTAAACTAAACTAAACTAAACTAAACTAACTAAACTAAACTAAACTAAACTAAACTAAACTAAACTAAACTAAACTAAACTAAACTAAACTAAACTAAACTGAACATAAACTAAACTAAACTAAATAAACTAAACTAAACTAAAACTAAAACTAAACTAAACTAAAACTAAACTAAACTAAATTAAACTAAACTAAAATTAAATAAACTAATTTAATAAACTAAACTAAAACTAAACTAAACTAAACTAAACTAAACTAAACTAAACTATAAACTAAACTAAACTAACTAAACTAAACTAAACTAAACTACACTAAACTAAACTAAACTAAACTAAACTTACTAAACTAAACTAAACTAAACTAAAACTAAACTAAACTAAACTAAACTAAAAACTAAACTAAACTAAACTAAACTAAACTAAACTAAACTAAACTAAACTAAAACTAAACTAAACTAACTAAACTAAACTAAACTAAAACTAAACTAAAACTAAACTAAAACTAAACTAAACTAAACTAAAACTAAACTTACACTAAACTAAATTAACTAAAACTAAACTAAACTAAACTAAAACTAAACTAAAACTAAACTAAAACTAAACTAAACTAAACTAAAACTAAACTAAACTAAACTAAACTAAACTAAACTAAACTAAACTAAACTAAACTAAACTAAACTAAAACTAAACTAAAACTAAACTAAAACTAAACTAAACTAAACTAAACTAAACTAAAACTAAAATAAAAAACTAAACTAACAAACAAACTAAACTAAACTAAACTAAAACTAAACTAAACTAAACTAAACTAAACTAAACTAAACTAAAACTAAACTAAACTAAACTAAACTAAAACTAAACTAAAACTAAACTAAAACTAAACTAAAACTAAACTAAAACTAAACTAATACTAAACTAAAACTAAACTAAAACTAAACTAAAACTAAACTAAAACTAAACTAAAACTAAACTAAAACTAAACTAAAACCAAACTAAAACTACAAACTAAACTAAACTAAACTAAACTAAAAACTAAACTAAACTAAACTAAACTAAACTAAACTAAAAACTAAACTAAAACTAAACTAAACTAAAACTAAACTAAACTAAACTTACTAACTAAAACTGAACTAACTAAAGTAAACTAAACTAAAACTAAATTAAACTAAACTAAAACTAAACTAAAATTATTAAATTAAACTAAACTAAAACTAAACTAAAACTAAACTAAACTGAAATAACTAAACTAAACTAACTAAACTAAACTAAACTAAACTAAACTAACCTAAAACTAAACTAAACTAAACTAAACTAAACTACAATAAACTAGACTAAATAAAACTAACTAAACACTAAACTAAACTAAACTAAACTAAACTAAAACTAAAATAAACTAAACTAAACTAAACTAAACTAAACTAAACTAAAAACTAAACTAAAGTAAATTCAACTAAAACTAAAACTAAACTATACTAAACTAAACTAAACTAAAGTAAACTAAACTAAAACTAAATTAAAACTAGTCTAAAAGTAAACTAAACTAAAGCTAAACTAAACTAAATTAAAACTAAATTAAACTAAACTAAAACTAAACTAACTAACGAAACTAAACTAAAACTAAACTAAAACTAAACTAAAACTAAACTAAAACTAAACTAAACTAAACTAAACTAAATTAAAATAAACTAAACTAAACTAAAACTAAATTAAAATTAACTAACTAAATAAACTAAAACTAAACTAAACTAAACTAAAATTAACTAATATAAACTAAACTAAACTAAATAAACAAACTAATATAAACTAAACTAAACTACACTAAACTAAACTAATTTAAACTAAACTAACTACACTAAACTAAACTAGACTACCTAACTAACTAAACTAACTAAAACTAAACTAAAACTAAAACTAACAAAACTAAACTAAAAACTAAACTAAACTAAACTAAATAACTAAACTAAACTAAACTAAACTAAACTAAACTAAACTAAACTAAAACTAAACTAAAACTAAACTAAAACTAAACTTAAACTAAACTAAAATTAAACTAAAACTAAATTAAAATTAAACTAAAACTAAACTAAAACTAAACTAAAACTAAACTAAACTAATCTAAACTAAACTAAACTAAACTAAACTAAACTAAAACTAACTAAACTAAAACTAAACTAAACTAAAACTAAACTAAACTAAACTAAACTAAACTAAAACTAAACTAAAACTAAACTAAACTAAACTAAAACTAAATTAAAACTAAATAAAATAACTAAACTAAACTAACTAAACTAAACTAATACTAAACTAAAACTAAACTAAAACTAAACTAAAACTAAACTAAACTAAATTAAAACTAAACTAAAACTAAGACTAAACTAAACTAAACTTAACTAAACTAACCTAAACTAAACTAAACTAAACTAATCTAAACTAAAACTAAACTAAAACTAAACTAAAACGAAACTACAACTAAATTAAAACCAAACTAAAACTGAACTAAAACTAAACTAAACTAAACTAAAACTAAAACTAAACTAAAACTAAACGAAACTAAACTAACTAAACTAAAACTGAACTGAACTAAAATAAACTAAACTAAAACTAAATTAAATCTAAACTAAAACTAAACTAATATTTATTAAGATTAAACTAAACTAAACTAAAACTAAAATAAACTAAACTAAAACTAAACTAAATTAACTAAACTGAAACTAAACTAAAACTAAACTATTACTAAACTAAAACTAAACTTAAACTAAACTAAAATTTAACTAAAAATAAACTAATACTAAACTAAAACTAAACTAAAACTAAACTAAAACTAAACTAAAACTAAACTAAAACTAAACTAAAACTGAACTAAAACTAAACTAAAACTACACTAAAACTAAAACTAAACTAAAACTTAAACTAAACTAAACTTACTAAACTAAAACTGAACTGAACTAAAGTAAACTAAACTAAAACTAAATTAAAACTAAACTAAAACTAAACTAAAATTTATTAAGATTAAACTAAACTAAAACTAAACTAAAACTAAACTAAACTAAAATAACTAAACTAAACTAAACTAAACTGAACTGAACTAAACTAAACTGAACTGAACTAAATTAAACTAATAGTTGAATGCAGGCTTTCACGGCCGGTAATCATGATGTTGAGTGATTCCGGATTCTGTGGCCGTGGTCCATAATTGGTGTTGATACCAGACGTTTCGCCCTCAACTGCGGAGGGCATCTTCAGTGGCGAGTGCTTCTAGGCGTGTTTCCTGGTCGGAAGCTCTACTTAGAGTGAACGCTGCGGGTGTTGTATTGATACTAGTGGTGGGAGCAGGGTGAGCGGGCGTGGCTCTTGCTGATTGGCTAATGGTCGTCTCCTTGTTGTCCCTAGTGTTGATGCATTTATTTTCTAGTGTACGGTACCAGGCCTTAGACAGTTTAATACCTTTTATTAAACTGTCTAAGGCCTGGTACCTTTTATTAAACTGTCTAAGGCCTGGTACCGTACACTAGAAAATAAATGCATCAACACTAGGGACAACAAGGAGACGACCATTAGCCAATCAGCAAGAGCCACGCCCGCTCACCCTGCTCCCACCACTAGTATCAATACAACACCCGCAGCGTTCACTCTAAGTAGAGCTTCCGACCAGGAAACACGCCTAGAAGCACTCGCCACTGAAGATGCCCTCCGCAGTTGAGGGCGAAACGTCTGGTATCAACACCAACTATGGACCACGGCCACAGAACCCGGAATCACTCAACATCATAAATTAAACTAAACTAAACTAAACTAAGAATAACTAACCTGAACTAAACTAAACTAAACTAAACTAAACTAAACTAAAACTAAACTAAAACTAAAGTAAAACTAAACTAAAACTAAACTAAAACTGAACTGAACTAAACTAAACTAAACCAAAGTAAACTAAACTAAACTAAAGTAAATTCAAACTAAACTAAAACTAAACTATACTAAACTAAACTAAACTAAAGTAAACTAAACTAAAACTAAATTAAAACTAGTCTAAAAGTAAACTAAGCTAAGCTAAACTAAACTAAATTAAAACTAAATTAGAACTAAACTAAAACTAAACTAAACTAAACGAAACTAAACTAAAACTAAATTAAAACTAAACTAAAACTAAACTAAACTAATCTAAACAAGACTAAACTAAAACTAAATTAAAACTAAACTAAACTAAACTAAAACTAAATTAAAATTAACTAAAATTAAACTAATACTAAACTAAACTAAACTAAACTAAACTAATATGAACTAAACTAAACTAAAATAAACGAAACTAATTTAAACTAAACTAAACTACACTAAACTAAACTAAACTACACTAACTAAACTAAACTAAACTAAAACTAAACTAAAACTAAACTAAAACTAAACTAAACCTAAACTTAAACTAAACTAAAATTAAAGTAAAACTAAATTTAAATTAAACTAAAACTAAACTAAAACTAAACTAAAACTCAACTAAAACTAATCTAAACTAAACTAAACTAAACTAAACTAAACTATACTAAATTAAACTAAACTAAAACTAAACTAAACTAAACTAAACTGAAACTAAACTAAAACTAAACTAAAACTAAACTAAAACTAAACTTAAACTAAAATAAATTAAAATAAAACTAAATTAAAATTAAATTAAAACTAAACTAAAACTAAACTAATACTAAACTAAAACTAAACTAAAACTAAACTAAAACTAAACTAAAAGTAAATTAAAACTAAACAGAACTAAACTAAAACTAAACTAAAAATAAACTAAACAAAACCAAAACTAAACTAAAACTAAACTAAAACTGAACTAAACTAAACTGAACTAAACCAAAGTAAGCTAAACTAAACCAAAGTAAACTAAACTAAACTAAACTAAAGTAAATTCAAACTAAACTAAAACTAAACTATACTAAACTAAACTACAATAAAGTAAACTAAACTAAAACTAAATCAAAACTATTCTAAAAGTAAACTAAACTAAGCTAAACTAAACTAAACTAAACTAAAACTAAATTAAAACTAAACTAAAACTAAACTAAACTAAACTAAACTAAACTAAACTAAAATTAATTAAAACTAAACTAAAACTAAACTAAACTAAACTAAACTAAACAAAACTAAACTAAAACTAAATTAAACTAAACTAATCTAAAATAAAACTAAATTAAACTAAACTAAACTAAACTAATACTAACTAAACTAAACTAAACTAAACTAAACTAAACTAAACTAAACTAATATGAACTAAACTAAACAAAAATAAACGAAACTAAACTAAACTACACTAAACTAAACTAAATTAAACTAAACTTACTAAACTAAACCAAACTAAAACTAAACTAAAACTAAACTAAACCTAAACAAAAACTAAACTAAAACTAAACTAAACTAAACTAAACTAAACTATAATAAACTAAACTAAACTATACAAAACTAAACTAAACTAAACTAAACTAAACTAAACTAAAACTAAACTAAAACTAAACTAAAACTAAACTAAACTTAAACTAAAACTAAACTAACACTAAACTAAAATTAAAATAAAACTAATTAAAACTAAACTAAAACTAAACTAAAACTAAACTAAATTAACTAAACTGAAACTAAACTAAAACTAAACTATTACTAAACTAAAACTAAACATAAACTAAACTAAAATTAACTAAACTAAACTAATACTAAACTAAAACTAAACTAAAACTAAACTAAACTAAACTAAAACTAAACTAAAACTAAACTAAACTAAACTAAAAACTAAACTAAAACTAAACTAAACTAAACTAAACTTAACTAAACTAAACTAACCTAAACTAAACTAAACTAAACTAAACTAAACTAAAACTAAACTAAAACTAAACTAAACTAAACTAAACTAAACTAAACTAAAATTAAACTAAAACTAAATTAAAACAAAACTAAAACTAAACTAAAACTAAACTAATACTAAACTAAATCTAAACTAAAACTAAACTAAAACTAAACTAAAACTAAACTAAAACTAAACTAAAACTAAATTAAAACCAAACTAAAACTAAACTAAAACCAAACTAAAACCAAACTACAACTAAACTAAAACCAAACTAAAACTGAACTAAAACTAAACTAAAACTACAACTAAAACTAAAACTAAACTAAAACTAAACTAAACTAAACTTACTAAACTAAAACTGAACTGAACTAAACTAAACTAAACTAAACAAAATTAAAACTAAACTAAAACTAAACTAAACTTACTAAATTAAACTAAACTAAAACTAAACTAAAACTAAACTAAACTAAAAACTAAACTAAAACTAAACTAACTAAACTAAACTAAACTAAACTAAACTAAACTAAACTAAACTAAAACTAAACTAAAACTAAACTAAACTAAACTAAACTAAACTAAACTAAAATAAACTAAACTAAAACTAAACTAAACTAAACTAAACTAAACTAAACTAAACTAAACTAAACTAAACTAAACTAAAACTAAACTAAAACTAAAGTAAAACTAACTAAACTAAACTAAACTAAAACTAAACTAAAACTAAACTAACTAAACTAAACTAACTAAACTAAACTAAACTAAAAACAAACAACTAAACTAAACTAATACTAAACAAAACTAAACTAAATAAACTAAACTAAACTAAACTAAACTAAACTAAAACTAACTAAACTAAACTAAACTAAAACTAAACTAAACTAAACTAAACTAAACTAAACTAAACTAAACTAAAACTAAACGAAACTAAACTAAACTAAACTAAACTAAACTAAACTAAACTAAACTAAACTAAACTAAACTAAACTAAACTAAAACTAAACTAAAACTAAACTAAAACTAAACTAAACTAAACTAAAACTAAACTAAACTAAACTAAAACTAAACTAAAACTAAACTAAACTAAACTAAACTAAACTAAACTAAACTAAAACTAAAACTAAACTAAACTAACTAAAACTAAACTAAACTAAACTAAAACTAAACTAAAACTAAATTTAAATTAAACTAAAACTAAACTAAAACTAAACTAATACTGAACTAAAACTAAACTAAAACTAAACTAAAACTAAACCTAAACTAAAACTAAACTAAAACTAAATAAACTAATCTAAACTAAACTAAACTAAACTAAACTGAAACTAAACTAAAACTAAACTAAAACTAAACTAAACTAAACTAAAACTAAACTAAAACTAAACTAAAACTAAACTAAAACTAAACTAAAACTAAACTAAAACTAAACTAAACTAATCTAAACTAAACTAAACTAAACTAAAACTAAACTAAACTAAACTAAACTAAACTAAAACTAAACTAAACTAAACTAACTTAAACTAAACTAAACTAAACTAAACTAAAACTAAACTAAACTAAACTAAACTAAAACTAAACAAAAACTAAACTAAAACTAAACTTAAACTAAACTAAAACTAAACTAAACTAAACTAAAACTAAACTAAACTAAACTAAAACTAAACTAAACTAAACTAAACAAAACTAAACTAAACTAAAACTAAACTAAAACGAAACTAAAACTCAACTAAAACTAAACTAAACTAAACTAAACTAAACTAAAACTAAACTAAACTAACTAAACTAAACTAAAACTAAACTAAAACTAAACTAAACTAAACTAAACTAAACTAAACTAAATAAAACTAAACTAAACTAAACTAAACTAACTTAAACTAAACTAAACTAAACTAAACTAAACTAAACTAAACTAAATTAATACTAAACTAAAACAAAAATAAACTAAATTAAAACTAAATTTAAACTAAGCTAAAACTAAACTAAAACTAAGCTAAGCTAAACTAAAACTATACCAAAACTAAACTAAACTAAACTAAAGCTAAACTAAACTATAATAAACTAAACTGAACTATACAAAACTAAGCTAAACTAAACTAAACTAAACTAAAACTAAACTAAAACTAAACTAAAACTAAACTAAAACTAAACTAAAACTTAAACTAAAACTAAACTTACACTAAACTAAAATTAAACTAAAACTAGATTAAAACTAAACTAAAACTAAACTAAAACTAAACTAAACTAAGCTGAACTGAACTGAACTGAACTAAACTAAACTAAACTAAACTAAATTAAATTAACTGAACTAAACTAAACTAAACTAAAACTAAACTAAAACTAAAGTAAAACTAAACTAAGACCAAACTTAAACCAAACTCAAACCAAACTAAGAAT
Source organism: Diploptera punctata (assembly GCA_030220185.1). NCBI lineage: Eukaryota > Metazoa > Arthropoda > Insecta > Blattodea > Blaberidae > Diploptera > Diploptera punctata. The sequence continues at coordinate 12,092 of JASPKZ010006310.1, read as the reverse complement.
AAACTAAAACTAAACTAAAACTAAACTAAAAGTAAATTAAAACTAAACAAAACTAAACTAAAACTAAACTAAAAATAAACTAAACAAAACCAAAACTAAACTAAAACTAAACTAAAACTGAACTAAACTAAACTGATCTAAACCAAAGTAAACTAAACTAAACCAAAGTAAACTAAACTAAACTAAAGTAAATTCAAACTAAACTAAAACTAAACTATACTAAACTAAACTACAATAAAGTAAACTAAACTAAAACTAAATCAAAACTATTCTAAAAGTAAACTAAACTAAGCTAAACTAAACTAAACTAAAACTAAATTAAAACTAAACTAAAACTAAACTAAACTGAACTAAACGAAACTAAACTAAAATTAATTAAAACTAAACTAAAACTAAACTAAACTAAACTAAACTAAACAAAACTAAACTAAAACTAAATTAAAACTAAACTAAAATAAAATAAAACTAAATTAAAACTAAACTAAAACTAAACTAATACTTAACTAAACTAAACTAACTAAACTAAACTAAACTAAACTAATATGAACTAAACTAAACTCAAATAAACGAAACTAAACTAAACTACACTAAACTAAACTAAATTAAACTAAACTTACTAAATTAAACTAAACTAAAACCAAACTAAAACTAAACTAAAACTAAACTAAACCTAAACAAAAACTAAACTAAAACTAAACTAAACTAAACTATAATAAACTAAACTAAACTATACAAAACTAAACTAAACTAAACTAAACTAAACTAAAACTAAACTAAAACTAAACTAAAACTAAACTAAAACTAAACTAAAACTAAAACTAAACTTACACTAAACTAAAATTAAACTAAAACTAGATTAAAACTAAACTAAAACTAAACTAAAACTAAACTAAATTAACTAAACTGAAACTAAACTAAAACTAAACTATTACTAAACTAAAACTAAACTTAAACTAAACTAAAATTTAACTAAAACTAAACTAATACTAAACTAAAACTAAACTAAAACTAAACTAAAACTAAACTAAAAGTAAACTAAAACTATACTAAACTAAATTAAAACTAAACTAAAACTAAGACTAAACTAAACTAAACTTAACTAAACTAAACTAACCTAAACTAAACTAAACTAAACTAAACTAAAACTAAACTAAAACTAAACTAAAACTAAACTTAAACTAAACTAAAATTAAACTAAAACTAAATTAAAACAAAACTAAAACTAAACTAAAACTAAACTAATACTAAACTAAATCTAAACTAAAACTAAACTAAAACTAAACTATAACTAAACTAAAACTAAACTAAAACTAAATTAAAACCAAACTAAAACTAAACTAAAACCAAACTACAACTAAACTAAAACCAAACGAAAACTGAACTAAAACTAAACTAAAACTACACTAAAACTAAAACTAAACTAAAACTAAACTAAACTAAACTTACTAAACTAAAACTGAACTGAACTAAAGTAAACTAAACTAAAACTAAATTAAAACTAAACTAAAACTAAACTAAAATTTATTAAGATTAAACTAAACTAAAACTAAACTAAAACTAAACTAAACTGAAATAACTAAACTAAACTAAACTAAACTGAACTGAACTAAACTAAACTGAACTGAACTAAACTAAACTAAACTAAACTAAACTAGAATAACTAAACTGAACTAAACTAAACTAAACTAAACTAAAGTAAACTAAAACTAAACTAAAACTAAAGTAAAACTAAACTAAAACTAAACTAAAACTGAACTAAACTAAACTAAACTAAACCAAAGTAAACTAAACTAAACTAAAGTAAATTCAAACTAAACTAAAACTAAACTATACTAAACTAAACTAAACTAAAGTAAACTAAACTAAAACTAAATTAAAACTAGTCTAAAAGTAAACTAAACTAAGCTAAACTAAACTAAATTAAAACTAAATTAGAACTAAACTAAAACTAAACTAAACTAAACGAAACTAAACTAAAACTAAATTAAAACTAAACTAAAACTAAACTAAACTAATCTAAACAAGACTAAACTAAAACTAAATTAAAACGAAACTAAACGAAACTAAAACGAAATTAAAATTAACGACAAAGGAAACTAAGACTAAACGAAACGAAACTAAACTAAACGAATAGGAACTAAACTAAACTAAAATAAACGAAACTAATTTAAACTAAACTAAGCTACACTAAACTAAACTATACTACACTAACTAATCTAAACTAAACTAAAACTAAACTAAAACTAAACTAAAACTAAACTAAACCTAAACAAAAACTAAAATAAAACTAAACTAAACTAAACTAAACTATAATAACTAAACTAAACTAAACTAAACTAAACTAAACTAAACTAAACTAAAACTAAACTAAAACTAAACTAAAACTAAACTTAAACTAAACTAAAATTAAACTAAAACTAAATTTAAATTAAACTCAAACTGAACTAAAACTAAACTAAAACTCAACTAAAACTAATCTAAACTAAACTAAACTAAACTAAACTAAACTAAACTATAGTAAATTAAAACTAAACTAAAACTAAACTAAACTAAACTAAACTGAAACTAAACTAAAACTAAACTAAAACTAAACTAAAACTAAACTTAAACTAAACTAAAATTAAAATAAAACTAAATTAAAATTAAATTAAAACTAAACTAAAACTAAACTAATACTAAACTAAAACTAAACTAAAACTAAACTAAAACTAAACTAAACTAAATTAAAACTAAACTAAAACTAAGACTAAACTAAACTAAACTTAACTAAACTAACCTAAACTAAACTAAACTAAACTAAACTAATCTAAACTAAAACTAAACTAAAACTAAACTAAAACGAAACTACAACTAAATTAAAACCAAACTAAAACTGAACTAAAACTAAACTAAACTAAACTAAAACTAAAACTAAACTAAAACTAAACGAAACTAAACTAACTAAACTAAAACTGAACTGAACTAAAATAAACTAAACTAAAACTAAATTAAAACTAAACTAAAACTAAACTAATATTTATTAAGATTAAACTAAACTAAACTAAAACTAAAATAAACTAAACTAAAACTAAACTAAAAATAAATTAAAACTAAACTGAAACTAAACTAAAACTAAACTATTACTAAACTAAAACTAAACTTAAACTAAACTAAAATTTAACTAAAAATAAACTAATACTAAACTAAAACTAAACTAAAACTAAACTAAAACTAAACTAAAACTAAACTAAAACTAAACTAAAACTGAACTAAAACTAAACTAAAACTACACTAAAACTAAAACTAAACTAAAATTAAACTAAACTAAACTTACTAAACTAAAACTGAACTGAACTAAAGTAAACTAAACTAAAACTAAACTAAATTAAAACTAAACTAAAACTAAACTAAAATTTATTAAGATTAAACTAAACTAAAACTAAACTAAAACTAAACTAAACTAAAATAACTAAACTAAACTAAACTAAACTGAACTGAACTAAACTAAACTGAACTGAACTAAATTAAACTAATAGTTGAATGCAGGCTTTCACGGCCGGTAATCATGATGTTGAGTGATTCCGGATTCTGTGGCCGTGGTCCATAATTGGTGTTGATACCAGACGTTTCGCCCTCAACTGCGGAGGGCATCTTCAGTGGCGAGTGCTTCTAGGCGTGTTTCCTGGTCGGAAGCTCTACTTAGAGTGAACGCTGCGGGTGTTGTATTGATACTAGTGGTGGGAGCAGGGTGAGCGGGCGTGGCTCTTGCTGATTGGCTAATGGTCGTCTCCTTGTTGTCCCTAGTGTTGATGCATTTATTTTCTAGTGTACGGTACCAGGCCAGCCTTAGACAGTTTAATACCTTTTATTAAACTGTCTAAGGCCTGGTACCTTTTATTAAACTGTCTAAGGCCTGGTACCGTACACTAGAAAATAAATGCATCAACACTAGGGACAACAAGGAGACGACCATTAGCCAATCAGCAAGAGCCACGCCCGCTCACCCTGCTCCCACCACTAGTATCAATACAACACCCGCAGCGTTCACTCTAAGTAGAGCTTCCGACCAGGAAACACGCCTAGAAGCACTCGCCACTGAAGATGCCCTCCGCAGTTGAGGGCGAAACGTCTGGTATCAACACCAACTATGGACCACGGCCACAGAACCCGGAATCACTCAACATCATAAATTAAACTAAACTAAACTAAACTAAGAATAACTAACCTGAACTAAACTAAACTAAACTAAACTAAACTAAACTAAAACTAAACTAAAACTAAAGTAAAACTAAACTAAAACTAAACTAAAACTGAACTGAACTAAACTAAACTAAACCAAAGTAAACTAAACTAAACTAAAGTAAATTCAAACTAAACTAAAACTAAACTATACTAAACTAAACTAAACTAAAGTAAACTAAACTAAAACTAAATTAAAACTAGTCTAAAAGTAAACTAAGCTAAGCTAAACTAAACTAAATTAAAACTAAATTAGAACTAAACTAAAACTAAACTAAACTAAACGAAACTAAACTAAAACTAAATTAAAACTAAACTAAAACTAAACTAAACTAATCTAAACAAGACTAAACTAAAACTAAATTAAAACTAAACTAAACTAAACTAAAACTAAATTAAAATTAACTAAAATTAAACTAATACTAAACTAAACTAAACTAAACTAAACTAATATGAACTAAACTAAACTAAAATAAACGAAACTAATTTAAACTAAACTAAACTACACTAAACTAAACTAAACTACACTAACTAAACTAAACTAAACTAAAACTAAACTAAAACTAAACTAAAACTAAACTAACCTAAACTTAAACTAAACTAAAATTAAAGTAAAACTAAATTTAAATTAAACTAAAACTAAACTAAAACTAAACTAAAACTCAACTAAAACTAATCTAAACTAAACTAAACTAAACTAAACTAAACTATACTAAATTAAAACTAAACTAAAACTAAACTAAACTAAACTAAACTGAAACTAAACTAAAACTAAACTAAAACTAAACTAAAACTAAACTTAAACTAAAATAAATTAAAATAAAACTAAATTAAAATTAAATTAAAACTAAACTAAAACTAAACTAATACTAAACTAAAACTAAACTAAAACTAAACTAAAACTAAACTAAAAGTAAATTAAAACTAAACAGAACTAAACTAAAACTAAACTAAAAATAAACTAAACAAAACCAAAACTAAACTAAAACTAAACTAAAACTGAACTAAACTAAACTGAACTAAACCAAAGTAAGCTAAACTAAACCAAAGTGAACTAAACTAAACTAAACTAAAGTAAATTCAAACTAAACTAAAACTAAACTATACTAAACTAAACGAAACTAAACTAAAATTAATTAAAACTAAACTAAAACTAAACTAAACTAAACTAAACTAAACAAAACTAAACTAAAACTAAATTAAAACTAAACTAATCTAAAATAAAACTAAATTAAAACTAAACTAAAACTAAACTAATACTTAACTAAACTAAACTAAACTAAACTAAACTAAACTAAACTAAACTAATATGAACTAAACTAAACAAAAATAAACGAAACTAAACTAAACTACACTAAACTAAACTAAATTAAACTAAACTTACTAAACTAAACCAAACTAAAACTAAACTAAAACTAAACTAAACCTAAACAAAAACTAAACTAAAACTAAACTAAACTAAACTAACTAAACTATAATAAACTAAACTAAACTAAACTAAACTAAACTAAACTAAACTAAACTAAACTAAAACTAAACTAAAACTAAACTAAAACTAAACTAAAACTTAAACTAAAACTAAACTTACACTAAACTAAACTAAAATAAAACTAGATTAAAACTAAACTAAAACTAAACTAAAACTAAACTAAATTAACTAAACTGAAACTAAACTAAAACTAAACTATTACTAAACTAAAACTAAACATAAACTAAACTAAAATTAACTAAAACTAAACTAATACTAAACTAAAACTAAACTAAAACTAAACTAAACTAAACTAAACTAAACTAAATTAAAACTAAACTAAAACTAAACTAAACTAAACTAAACTTAACTAAACTAAACTAAACTAAACTAAACTAAACTAAACTAAACTAATTAAAACTAAACTAAAACTAAACTAAAACTAAACTAAACTAAACTAAAACTAAACTAAAACTAAATTAAAACTAAACTAAAACTAAACTAAAACTAAACTAAACTAAACTAAACTAAACTAAAACTAAACTAAACTAAACTAAAACTAAACTAAAACTAAACTAAAACTAAACTTAAACTAAACTAAAACTAAACTAAAACTAAACTAAAACCAAACTAAACTAAACTAAAACTAAACTAAAACTAAACTAAACTAAAACTAAACTAAAACTAAAACTAAACTAAACTAACTAAACTAAAACTAAACTAAAACTAAACTAAACTAAACTAAAACTAAACTAAAACTAAACTAAAACTAAACTAAACTAACTAAACTAAACTAAACTAAAACTAAACTAAAACTAAACTAAACTAAAACTAAACTAAACTAAAACTAAAACTAAACTAAACTAAACTAAACTAAACTAAACTAACTAAAACTAAACCTAAACTAAACTAAACTAAAACTAAACTAAAACTAAACTAAACTAAACTAAAACTAAACTAAAACTAAACTAAAACTCTAACTAAACTTTATTAGACTAAAACTAAACTAAACTATACTATATAAAACTAAACTAAAACTAAACTAAACTAAACTAAACTAAACTAAAACTAAACTAAACTAGAACTAAACTAAAACTAAACTAAAACTAAACTAAACTAAACTAAAACTAAACTAAACTAAACTAAACTAAACTAAACTAAACTAACAAAACTAAACTAAAACTAAACTAAACTAAACTAAACTAAACTAAAACTAAGTTAAAATTAACTAAAACTAAACTAAACTAAACTAAACTAAACTAATACTAAACTAAAACTAACAATAAACTAAACTAACTAAACTAAATAAAACTAAACTAAACTAAACTAAACTAAACTAAACTAAAACTAAACTAAATACTACAAAAAACTAAACTAACTAAACTAAAACTAAACAAAACTAAACTAAACTAAACTAAAATAACACTAAATAACTAAACTAAAAAACTAAACTAAACTAAACTAAACTAAAACTAAACTAAACTAAACTAAAACTAAACTAAAACTAACTAAACTAAACTAAAACTAAATTAAACTAAACTAAAACTAAACTAAAACTAAACTAAAACTAAACTAAAACTAAACTAAAACTAAACTAAAACTAAAACTAAACTAAACTAAAACTAAACCAAAACTAAACTAAACTTAAACTAAACTAAACTAAACTAAACTAAAAACTAAACTAAAACTAAAACTAAACTAAACTAAAACTAAACTAAACTAAACTAAAACTAAAACTAAACTAAAAGTAAACTTAAACTACACTAAAAATTAACTAAAACTACATTTCAACTTAAATAAACTAAAGTACAACTAAACTAAAACGAAACTAAACTAAACTAACCTAATTAATACTACACTAAACTAAGACAAACAAACTAAACTTAAACTAAACTAACCTAAGAATAACTAAACTAAACGTCAACTAAACTAAACTAAACCTAACTAAACTAAACTAATATAAAAATAAACTAAAATTAACAACAAAAATTAACTAAAACTAAACTAAAACTAAACTCAAACTAAACTAAAACTAAACTAATACTAAACTAAAACAAAACTTAAACTAAACTAAAACTAAACTAAAACGAAACTAAAACTCAACTAAAACTAATCTAAACTAAACTAAACTAAACTAAAACTAACCTAAACTAAACTAAATTAAAACAAAACTGAAACTAATCTAAACTAAACTAAACTGAAACTAAACTAAAACTAAACTAAAACTGATCTAAAACTAAACTTAACTAAACTAACTAAACTAAACTAAACTAACAAACTAAATTAATACTAAACTAAACAAAATCAACGAAATTACTAAACTAATTTAAAACTAAGGCTAAACTACACTAAAACTAAACTAAGCTAAACTAAAACTATACTACAAACTAAACTATAACTACACTAAAGCTAAACTAAACTATAATAAACTAAACTGACTATACAACTAAGCTAAAACTAAACTAAACTAACTCAACCTAAACTAAAACTAAACTAAAACTAAACTAAAACTAAAACTAAAACTTAAACTAAACTAAACTTAACTAACTAAACAAATTAAACTAAAACTCGATTAAAACTAAACTAAAACTAAACTAAAACTAAACTAAAACTAACTACACTGAAACTAAACTAAACTAAACTAAACTAAACTAAACTAAACTAAAACTAAACTAAAACTAAACTAAAACTAAACTAAAACTAAACTAAAACTAAACTAAAACTAAACTAAAACTAAACTAAAACTAAACTAAAACTAAACTAAAACTAAATAAAACTAAACTAAAACTAAACTAAAACTAAACTAAAACTAAACTAAAACTAAACTAAAACTAAACTAAAACTAAACTAAACTAAACTAAAACTAAACTAAACCTAACTAAACTAAACTAAACTAAACTAAAACTAAACTAAAACTAAACTAAAACTAAACTAAAACTAAATTAAAACTAAACTAAACTAAACTAAAACTAAACTAAAACTAAACTAAACTAAACTAAAACTAAACTAAAACTATAACTAAACTAAACTAAACTAAACTAAACTAAACTAAACTAAACTAAACTAAACTAAAACTAAACTAAAACTAAACTAAAACTAAACTAAACTAAACTAAACTAAAACTAAACTAAAACTAAACTAAAACTAAACTAAAACTAAACTAAACTAAACTAAAACTAAACTAAAACTAAACTAAAACTAAACTAAAACTAAACAATAAACTAAACTAAACTAACTAAAGTAAACAAACTAAACTAAAAACTAAACTAAACTAAACTAAACTAAACTAAAGTAAACTAAACTAAAACTAAATTAAAACTAGTCTAAAAGTAAACTAAACTAAGCTAAACTAAACTAAATTAAACTAATAGAACTAAACTAAAACTAAAACTAAACTAAACTAAATAAACTAAACTAAACTAAACTAAACTAAACTAAACTAAAACTAAACTAAAACTAAATTAAACTAAACTAAACTAAACTAAAACTAAACTAAAACTAAACTAAACTAAACTAACAAACTAAACTAAACTAAACTAAACTAAACTAAACTAAACTAAACTAAAATCAAAACTAAACTAAACTAAACTAAACTAACTAACTAAACTAAACTAAACTACACTAACACTAACTAATCTAAAACTAAACTAAAACTAAACTAAAACTAAACTAAAACTAAACTAAACCATAAATAAACTAAACTAAAAACTAAACTAAACTAAACTAAACTAAACTAAAACTAAACTAAAACTAAACTAAACTAAACTAAACTAAACTAAAACTAAACTAAACTAAACTAAACTAAACTAAACTAAACTAAAACTAAACTAAAACTAAACTAAAACTAAACTAAACTAAACTAAACTAAACTAAAATAAACTAAACTAAAACAATCTAAACTAAACTAAACTAAACTAAACTAAACTAAACTATAGTAAATTAAAACTAACTAAAACTAAACTAAACTAAACTAAACTAAACTAAACTAAATAAAAACTAAACTAAAACTAAACTAAACTAAACTAACTAAACTAAACTAAACTAAACTAAAACTAAACTAAAACTAAACTAAACTAAACTAAACTAAACTACTAAACTAAAACTAAACTAAAACTAAACTAAAACTAAACTAAACTAAATTAAAACTAAACTAAAACTAAACTAAACTAAACTAAACTTAACTAAACTAACTAAACTAAACTAAACTAAACTAAAACTAAACTAAAAACTCTAACTAAACTAAACTAAACTAAAACTAAACTAAAACGAAACTACAACTAAATTAAACCAAACTAAACTGAACTAAAACTAAACTAAACTAAACTAAAACTAAACTAAACTAAAACTAAACGAAACTAAACTAACTAAACTAAAACTGAACTGAAAAACTAAACTAAAACTAAATTAAATCTAAACTAAAACTAAACTAATATTTATTAAGATTAAACTAAACTAAACTAAAACTAAAATAAACTAAACTAAAACTAAACTAAATTAACTAAACTGAAACTAAACTAAAACTAAACTATTACTAAACTAAAACTAAACTTAAACTAAACTAAAATTTAACTAAAAATAAACTAATACTAAACTAAAACTAAACTAAAACTAAACTAAAACTAAACTAAAACTAAACTAAAACTAAACTAAAACTGAACTAAAACTAAACTAAAACTACACTAAAACTAAAACTAAACTAAAATTAAACTAAACTAAACTTACTAAACTAAAACTGAACTGAACTAAAGTAAACTAAACTAAAACTAAATTAAAACTAAACTAAAACTAAACTAAAATTTATTAAGATTAAACTAAACTAAAACTAAACTAAAACTAAACTAAACTAAAATAACTAAACTAAACTAAACTAAACTGAACTGAACTAAACTAAACTGAACTGAACTAAATTAAACTAATAGTTGAATGCAGGCTTTCACGGCCGGTAATCATGATGTTGAGTGATTCCGGATTCTGTGGCCGTGGTCCATAATTGGTGTTGATACCAGACGTTTCGCCCTCAACTGCGGAGGGCATCTTCAGTGGCGAGTGCTTCTAGGCGTGTTTCCTGGTCGGAAGCTCTACTTAGAGTGAACGCTGCGGGTGTTGTATTGATACTAGTGGTGGGAGCAGGGTGAGCGGGCGTGGCTCTTGCTGATTGGCTAATGGTCGTCTCCTTGTTGTCCCTAGTTTTGATGCATTTATTTTCTAGTGTACGGTACCAGGCCTTAGACAGTTTAATACCTTTTATTAAACTGTCTAAGGCCTGGTACTCTTTTATTAAACTGTCTAAGGCCTGGTACCGTACACTAGAAAATAAATGCATCAACACTAGGGACAACAAGGAGACGACCATTAGCCAATCAGCAAGAGCCACGCCCGCTCACCCTGCTCCCACCACTAGTATCAATACAACACCCGCAGCGTTCACTCTAAGTAGAGCTTCCGACCAGGAAACACGCCTAGAAGCACTCGCCACTGAAGATGCCCTCCGCAGTTGAGGGCGAAACGTCTGGTATCAACACCAACTATGGACCACGGCCACAGAACCCGGAATCACTCAACATCATAAATTAAACTAAACTAAACTAACTAAGAATAACTAACCTGAACTAAACTAAACTAAACTAAACTAAACTAAACTAAACTAAAATAACTAAACTAAACTAAACTAAACTAAAACTAAACTAAACTGAACTGAACTAAACTAAACTAAACCAAAGTAAACTAAACTAAACTAAAGTAAATTCAAACTAAACTAAAACTAAACTATACTAAACTAAACTAAACTAAAGTAAACTAAACTAAAACTAAATTAAAACTAGTCTAAAAGTAAACTAAGCTAAGCTAAACTAAACTAAATTAAAACTAAATTAGAACTAAACTAAAACTAAACTAAACTAAACGAAACTAAACTAAAACTAAATTAAAACTAAACTAAAACTAAACTAAACTAATCTAAACAAGACTAAACTAAAACTAAATTAAAACTAAACTAAACTAAACTAAAACTAAATTAAAATTAACTAAAATTAAACTAATACTAAACTAAACTAAACTAAACTAAACTAATATGAACTAAACTAAACTAAAATAAACGAAACTAAACTAAACTACTAAACTAAACTACACTAAACTAAACTAAACTAAACTAACTAAACTAAACTAAACTAAACTAAACTAAAACTAAACTAAAACTAAACTAAAACTAAACTTAAACTAAACTAAAATTAAACTAAAACTAAATTTAAATTAAACTAAAACTAAACTAAAACTAAACTAAAACTCAACTAAACTAATCTAAACTAAACTAAACTAAACTAAACTAAACTATACTAAATTAAAAACTAAAACTAAAACTAAACTAAACTAAACTAAACTGAAACTAAACTAAACTAAACTAAAACTA
>JASPKZ010006309.1:0-26701 GCA_030220185.1 Diploptera punctata | reverse complement strand
ATTCTAATCAGAATCCTAGAGAAATTGAGAAAGACACAAAGAATGTAACAAAATAACATTAAATGGAAAATAAATACTGAAAACTGATTCAGTTAGACATTTTTCTAATTGAATCAGTGTTCAATATGTATTTTCTATTCTTATTATAGCATTTTTAGTTAAATATGTGTTAGATCTTTTTTCCACTCTATAGAGATAGATCACTTTTTCACTCAATTCTGTATTAAATTGTTAATATTTAGTTATAAGCATGTTATTTTACATTCAAATTGTCTATATGTGTTTCCAATAGGAGGAGAGATTAAAATGAGGATTAATTGAAGGAACACTGTCGTCAGAGAAAAACTTGGAGCACCAAGTTTAAATGAAGATATACAAAGATACCAACAGGAGTGGAAAAAATCATCCGAGAAGAATGGAAAGAGATAGACTTCCAAAATTACCATTCCAATATACTCCAGCTGGACATAGGGACCAAGGAAGACCAAAACATCGATGGAAAGTTTAAGACTATTTGTAATCCATCCATCCATAGTAATTCTGCCCGTGGGCAGGCCTTTCACTGCAATAATAGCATTTTCATGCTATGCTTTGCAGTTTTACTAGGGAATTGTAGGTGTGGTAGCTTCCCATTGCTTTCCACACCGGTGAAGGATGATGATGATGATGGCCAGATGATTTTTGGGGACCGTTGGGCCCTAAGCTTCCTGACATTTGTCTTACAGGTGAGGAAAAACTCCGAAAAAACCTGATATTGTAATAAAGTCAAATAATTTAGAATCAGAGATACACATTTGTCAGTATGAGGTTACATTACCTGGTAAATGGCTTCCAACATGGTAAATTTTGTGCGTATATTGTCCTTGTCCACCAGGTCCATCGTCGTAAGGTTCATTTACTAAAATTTCTACACCACTACCAGCTCCTTTACTTTCTTCTCTACTCTTTTTCTGTAACACAATAGTATATAACACAGCGAGGTGCAAAGTGATTTTTACAGAACTGAGGAAATGAATAAAAACCTAGTGATAGCAAGGTTTTAATTTCCAACATTCTGCAAAACACTTCACAAAATCAAAGTATAGAACAGGTGTCTAGTTTCAAATATTTGGGCTGTGATGTTGGCTACAATGTGGAAAGAGATATTGACTCCAAAATAAATCAATTTCAGACGGTGTATGGAACAATACAGTGAACATTAAAAAAAGAATTAGAAAAGAAACAAAGATAAAAATGTATAATGTTATGGCGGTTCCCACAATACTGTATGGATGTGAAACTTGGGCTCCAATGAAAAAACAGAAGGATAGAATACAGACGGCAGAGATGAGGTTCCTAAGCCAAGTTAAGGGATGTACAAGACTTGATAGAATAAGAAATGAGGATATAAGAGAAGAATTGAAAGTACAGCATTTATTGGATAAAGTCACGAATTACAGACAGATATGGATTGATCACATGGATGGAATGAGTAAGGAGAGATATCCATTGTTAGCAAGAAATTATCAAGCAAGAGGAAGACGTGATGTTGGAAGACCTAGAAGACGTTGGGCTGATGCATTATCAAGTCGGAACGAGCAATTGCCTAATCCCTGGAGTGATGATGATGATGATGATTAAAAGTGCATGTAGAACAGGATACTGAAGAGGGTGATTTAGAGACAGCACAAATATTAATCACAGAACCAAGTGCGTTACAAGTCGAAATGGCGATAGAAAAGTTAAAGATGTATAAAGCATTAGCTTGAGATGGGATCCCAGCAGAACTGATAAAATCAGGGGGAGAAAAATTATGGACAAGATATGCCGGTTGCTTGGTATGATTTGAGAGAAAGAGTCTGTTCCAAATGAATGGAAAAAATTGATTATTTATAAGAGAGGAGATAGAACTGATTGCAACTACAGGGGCACATCTTTACTTTCAACTTTGTACAAAATTCTACAACAAATATATTAGTATCCAGTCTCACTCCCTATATTGACAACGTGGATTTAGAAGAAGTAGATGTACAATAGATCAGATTTTTGGTATAAGATAGATAATAAGGAGGTGAATTGTAAGGGAATGATTAGAAAATGATACCTCAGGAGAGGAATTAATGTAGAACTTATGGTCTGCATTGTCATGAACGTCGCAGGTTCGATAGTACCAGTAGGTAGTCTGGTTAAAATATTTTCATATTCACCAGAGGTTTCAACAAAATATAACATGAAATTCTCAATAAACAAAACCAAATCAATGGCAATGTTGAAGGACCCACACCATGTTAAATTAGAAATAGAAGGGAAAAGTACAGAACAGGTCATGAAATTCAAATATTCAAGAATAGAAATTAACAGCAGCAGCAGAATAACAGATGAAATCCTCCATCAAGCAAATAATGCAAACAAAATATTGGGATGTTTAAACAATACTGTTTGGAAAAATAAAAATAAAAGAATAGATACAAAAGTAAGATGAATAAATGAGTCATTCATATTTAAAGAGAAAAATTATACGCTCAGACTGGGACTTGAACCCGGGACCCTTGGTTTTCTAGTCCAAGTGCTCTACCATTTGAGCTACCTGAGCAAGTACCGATCTAAACGCAAATCTTTCTCTATATACGTTGTAATTCCCGCCCACCAAATATAATTCCCAAATATGTCTTCTTAATATAGGAGCCGCCATTTGCAAAGATAGAAGCAAAGGCTTCAAAGCATTTGGTGGGCGGGAATTACAACGTATATAGAGAAAGATTTGCGTTTAGATCGGTACTTGCTCAGGTAGCTCAAATGGTAGAGCACTTGGACTAGAAAACCAAGGGTCCCGGGTTCAAGTCCCGGTCTGAGCGTATAATTTTTCTCTTTAAATATGATTTATCCATCATTGAGATGTATGAAATTAATAATAAAAACATCGAAAATGAGTAATTTCTTATCTCACGTCATAGTTTATGTATTCTTCAACTCGGAACTGCAGTTTTAAGAGAAACATCCCTCTCATTTTCAACCGACATTATGACTACGGATTTTCGTTGGAATCTCCATCTATAACGTTGCCATCTGGTGTTGATTTGATGAACTTTGAGATCAGGTCTTGTTCATCGGGAATTTTGAAATTCATGGATCTAAATTTGTTCTTCTGAATGTTTTATAAGTTTGGCCTATTTTTCAATTTTATGACTCTCCAGCAAACTATCTGCTGCAATGAACAGGACCTGATCAAATCAACAGCAGATGGCAACATTATAGATGGAGATTCCAACAAAAATCTGGTAGTCATAATGTCGGTTGAAAATGGGAGAGATGTTCCTTTTGAAAACTGCAGTTCCCGTGTTTAAGAAAACATGAACTATGAGGTAAGATAAGAACTGGTTCATTCATTCATGAATTAAGAACCCCATAATGTTATTACCCATATTTGAAAGTAAGAATTTACAAATCTGTCATAAGACCACTTCTAACATTTGGTTGTGAATGCCGAACAGAAACTAAAAAAACCAAAACAAATCAATGAAACAACCGAAATTAAAGTTTTAAGGAAAATCGTAGGAAAATCGCTGAGAGAGAAAATTCGCAACTCTTATTACAGAAGCATGTGAAATTGAAACCTTTGGATAAATGACAGAAGACTAAATTGGAACGATCACATAGATAGAATGGAGAACAGTAAATTAGTGAAGAAAGTATGTGACTGGACACCTCAACAGAAAAGGCCTTTAGGAAGACCACAACTACGATGGAAGGACGTCACCATACCCCGGACCTGTAGTGAATGAACACACAACAAGCTGCCAGCTTTCATGCGTAGAGGAAGAGGAAGAAGAAGATCAGAGGTTTCAAGGGCATATAGGACAAAAGTTGTAATTGGAGCAAACGTAATTGAACAAGTAACTTGTTTCAATTATCTGGGATGCATGATATCGTGCCAGCAAAATTTGAACACGGAGGAGAAATTAGGTAAATTTCAACAGATATGTGGTTCAATAAGAAGATATTTGAGAAATAAAACCACAAGGGAAACTCAATTAAAATTTTACAAAACAGTAGCCATTCCAACGTTAACAAACGGGTCTGAGACTTGGCCTTTAACGATCTCTGATAAAAATAAAATTGAGACAAAATGAGATTTCTCAGATCAGTTGCAGGTGTATGTCTAAGAGATCAAAAGAGAAGTCAAGATATCAGAGATGAACTACAATCTATAATATAAACGAGAGAATACACACAAATAAACGTAATTGGTTTGAACACATACAGAGAATGTCAAATAATCGTTTATCAAAACAGCTGCTTCATTATAGGCCTCTAGGCCGAAGAAATGTAGGAAGACCAAAACGTCGTTGGAAAGACGACCTGCACCTGCAGCATATAGTGCACCGGGGAGCGCCTTGAAGATGATGATGAACGATCTAATATCTGCTGGCAACCTCACATTCCTTATAACATAACTCCCCACATAACAGTCACATGATCTTGCAGAGTTGCTTAGATATACAAGCACTACTGCACAGCTATACAGAGTTTGAGAGATCAGTGGGAGCTACTGTGACTTGACCTTGAAAATGAAATCCCTACAGTTACGAATCTAAGATAAATTTACTTACAGCAATCATGTAGAGCTGAGCAATCCGATATTCCTCAACCGTGAGCGGTAGAGGGATGTGATATTCCTTTATCAGCATGGTGCAGCAGCTGGAACACTGGCTACCTCAGCTCAGGTGTGGCCTCCACGGCATTTCTGCAACAAACATAACGTGTCCACATAAATTAATGAACTGCTCTTATTTGTACCCAGGACTCACTACCGTATAAAAGTACCGGTACCGCCATTGTTTTGTACAACTTCAATCTTGTATCCTTCCTTGTTTTGTGTTTTAGTGTTCTATGAACGGTGCTCACATATCATTTGAAATTGTGGTGTGAATGACAAAAGGATGCAATTGGCGTCTGTTTATGTTAGGATGACTCAAAGGGTGGATAATGTATAGTTCAACCATAATCTGCTAAATTAAAATATTACACAATCTCTAGTCATTTTTCATTATATTTTTGCTGCCAGTGTGACTTTCTTTCCCTTCTATTTCAATATTTCCTGATTTGTAGTAAAATGAGTACCTGTACTGGATAAATTGTTGTTGCATAAGTGAGGGATGTATAGTTTTTGGTTAGAAGAAAGTATGAAAAAATGAAACTAAATTAGAGATAAAATTAACAACAAAACTTTATAATCTTTTCAATAATTATTATGAATTAGATTTAATTATCCAGGTTGTGAATTGTCTTCTGGATGTGGAACAAGAAATGATACAGACAATAATTATCAACATTTCAAATGATACGTGGCGCCATTCATAGAACACTAAAACATAAACAAGGAAGGATACAAGATTGAAGTTGTACAAAACAATGGCGGTACCGGTACTTTTATGCGGTCAGTGAGTCCTGGGTAACAAATAAGAGGAGTTCCAGTAGAATACAAAAGTGCAGAAATGACTTTTCTAAGAAGGACCAAAGGATGCACAAAATTGGACCACATAAGAAATGAAGAAATAAGAAGTGATTTAGAAATATATTCAATAAATGATAGAATTCAACAACACCGCGTCGGCTGGTAGCAGCATGTTCAGAGAATGGAAGAAACAAGATTGCCCAAGATAGCATATCATTATAAACCAAAGGGATGCGGAAGACCTAGGAAGAGATGGAAGGAATCATTGTGAATTTGGAACAGGCGAACCACCTAAACTTTGAAGTGAAGAAGATGATGATAACTAAAAGGGATAAGATCATACTGTTTTTGTTTCAAATTACTTAAAAGTCAATCTCGCAAGAGCTGCTTACGTTTAAACTATCCAATTTTCTTTGGTAATTCGAAATTTTTGTCACATTAAACAAATTTGATCTCAATTTCTTATTCAAATATTATGCGAAAACGCCCAGTTGGTAGACCAAGAATGAGGTTGGGAGAAAAACATTAACTATGATTTGAGGGAAGTAGATTATACAGGGAATGATTGGAAAGCATTAGCTCAGGATAGGGATGTATGGAGAGCTTATGTCCGTGCGGCCATGAACCTACGGGTTCGATAGTGCCAGTGAGTAAGTAAGTAAGTAAGTAAATATTATTTACGCCGTTTTCGTTGCGAAAAAATAAACATGGCGACAACAATATAATTTTTTTAAATTTTGGCTTTCGATTCTAATGCCCGGAATTAGCTGATTTAAAAAAACTTGGAAAAGCCGTACTGGCTGTAATGTATAATTCCCAAATATGTCTTCTTAATAAAGGAGCCGCCATTTGCAAGATAGAAGCATGGCTTCACAGCATTTGGTGGATGGGAATTACAATGTATATAGAGAAAGATTTGCGTTTAGATCGGTTACTTGCTCAGGAGCTCAGTGGTAACACGTGGTCTAGAGAACCAAGGGTCCCGGGTTCAAGTCCCGGTCTGAGCGTATAATTTTTCTCTTCAAATATTATTTTTTTTTAATTTTAATGTCATTTATCTAGATTCTTCACGAAAAATAAAAACAAATTGAAAAGATTTTGAAGCTAATATATTAATAAATTTATTGTTTCAAAAATATTAGTAATTATTTATTAGTGGTGACATGTCGTGCTATTAGTGGGTGACATGTCGTGCTATTAGTGGTGACATGTCGTGCTATTCGTGGTGACATGTCGTGCTATTAGTGGTGACATGTCGTGCTATTAGTGGTGACATGTCGTGCTATTAGTGGTGGACATGTCGTGCTATTAGTGGTGACATGTCGTGCTATTAGTGGTGACATGTCGTGCTATTAGTGGTGACATGTCGTGCTATTAGTGGGACATGTCGTGCTATTAGTGGGTGACATGTCGTGCTATTAGTGGTGACATGTCGTGCTATTAGTGGTGACATGTCGTGCTATTAGTGGTGACATGTCGTGCTATTAGTGGTGACATGTCGTGCTATTAGTGGTGACATGTCGTGCTATTAGTGGTGACATGTCGTGCTATTAGTGGTGACATGTCGTGCTATTAGTGGTGACATGTCGTGCTATTAGTGGTGACATGTCGTGCTATTAGTGGTGACAGTTGTCGTGCTATTAGTGGTGAACATGTCCGTGCTATTAGTGTGTGACATGTCGTGCTTATTAGTGGTGACATGTCGTGCTATTAGTGGTGACATGTCGTGCTATTAGTGGTGACATGTCGTGCTATTAGTGGTGACATGTCGTGCTATTAGTGGTGACATGTCGTGCTATTAGTGGTGACATGTCGTGCTATTAGTGGTGACATGTCGTGCTATTAGTGGTGACATGTCGTGCTATTAGTGGTGACATGTCGTGCTAGAGCGATATTTTAAAACTGGGGCACGGAAACCTTGTAGTAAAACGATAGCAAAAACTCCTATTGGTAGACCAAGAATGAGGTGGGAGAATAACATTAAACTATGATTTGAGGGAAGTAGATTATACAGGGGATGATTGGAAAACAGCTCAGGATAGGGATTGTGGAGAGCTTATGTCCGCTTCGACCATGAAACTATGAATTCGATAGTGCCAATGAGTTAGTTATTTTTGGTATCTACAATAAATGAATATTTGTAATTTTTTTCTTTTAAATGTTTCATGGGAATTAGGCAATAAAATAGTTTAGAGTGAGATTCAAAAAACACTCCATGTCTTTGTCTCGTGTTTCTAATCCAGTTAGATGGTGACAAGTAACCAAGTTAGATTAGAAGAGAAAACCGTAAAAGATCCAACAGTTTGTTAACCTGACATTCATAGGAATTCTCTACAAGATTCCACATATCCTTTTTTGGATATAGTACGTTTTCATGGCCATGTTGATTTTAAGTCGATGTTTATCCTGCACTCAGTTCTACCAACCTAACACACTCACCGGTTTTACCTCTTTCCAATCTCACGATGGCTATCCTAGAAACCATTTTGTAAACAAATAAAGTAATCATCACAGGCCATAGGAGACCCTTGAGGTAGTAGGAGGTTAAGGCTCCCACTTTATCTAGACAATCTGCACTTGATGTCAATCCTGCGTGAAGGCCGCCTTTACCTCCAGAACAAGAGTCTGGTACTCATTTACGTTAGAGGCTGAGTCGATCCTAGGACCATGTTTGCCACCAGAAAAGTCTGGGCCACTTTTAAAAATCCTGACCCCACCGGGATTTGAACCATCGATCTTCCGGTTTGTTAGCGTAACTACGCTATTGCGTGCCCCCGGAACCACTAGTAGCTATCCTAATTTCTCATGATACAGGGTGTGCACCAGCCCATACTGGCCGGAATTCCATGAGAAAATTTCTTCCCCCATGGAAATGTTGATAAAATCCCCTTCCATCCTTACTTTTTCCATAAAGACACCTTTGGCGTTATGGTTCATGAACCAGTGCTCTGCGCCAAGGCATGATCTCTTAATCGCCGGCTATGGCGCGTAACAACAGATTCCTACTTCTACATTAATAGTTGGTCGCGGTGGTCTAGTGATTATGTTTTGTCTCTAGTTCCGAGGATCGCGGGTTCAAACCCGGCCGGGGTCATTGGATTTTTTAGAGCGAAAAAATCAAAGGAACAAGTCCTCCGAGGAGGGACTTTAAGCCGTGGGTCCCGAGTTTGAAGATTTTCAGGTTTGTGAAATAATCTTGAATGAGTTAGAAATAAAATAACGAAACAGAAGTTTTAGCCGCACTTAGCGGCAACTTGTTTAGCAGAGCTGCAATGCGTGTAACCTACAGTATTGTGAAGGCGTTGGAGAGAAAACGTGTTTTAAAAAATTGCAATGAAAACAAACTGATTCATAAAATCTATTCCATAAAAATGAATGTTTGCTTGTTCGTACTTTATGCGCTGCCACACTGTTCATCCGATTGTGATGGGGCTTTTTGCAAAATGTTCAGGAGATTCCCGGGATGAACATAGGCTATAAGAGAGTTGTGATACTCATTCCCTTCACCCTTAAGTATCACCCTTTCTGGTGAAAAACGTGAAAAAGTAGCTTTTTGGACGCTTAAATGGCTTACACTGCTTAAACATAACAAATACATCAAATAAATGTTAACAGAATTGAATATCTAAAAAAAAAAAACTATCTTTAACCCAATCTCAAATAAAAGGACACGCTTACTAGAAACAACGGCTCCATAAGAACAATGCTATTTTCTAGACGTGAAGAACTCTATATTGTTTTGAGGGAGTGGCTTATGTCCTTAAATGTATCGAGAAGGAAACATTTCTGCCGAAAAAAATTACCCATGCCGGACAGGTCCAAGGCGATAAGCCAGACGAAAAAAGTGCCTTGGTCGAAAGAGTCATGATCTTCCACCGTAAAATTTCAACCGTCAAGAAACGCGGACACGGGTTTCACTGGGGTAAAATTTCCGAAGGTAAAATAGTCCGCCATTGTGTTCTCCGAGCGGAGAGTACTATAGGAAATCCTTGGCAAAGGCTCAAACGCAGGGGACTTCAATTCTGGAAAACGCATGCTATTATGCACTACAGGAACGCATCCCAATTTCTCTTGAAGAAAGCAGTTATATTATATGGGCGTGAAACATGGACTCTTACTTTAAGGGAGGAAAGGAGATTACAAGTATTTGAGAATAAAGTTCTTACAAAAAGTTTTGGACCAAAGAGAGATGAACAGACAGGTGAATGGAGAAGACTACATAACAATGAACTACATGGTCTTTATAGGAAGCCAGATATAATAAGAACAGTTAAGTCTCGTAGACTGCGATGGGCAGGACATGTGGCACGATTGTGGAATGGTAGAGGACCATGGAAACTTCTTGTAGGAAAACCAGAGGGAAAAACGCCCAGTTGGTTTAGACCAAGAATGAGGTGGGAGAATAACATTAACTAATGATTTGAGGGAAGTATATTGTACAGGGAATGATTGGAAAACGTTATCTTCAGAATAGGGATCTATGGAGAGCTTATGCCCGAGTGGCCATGAACCTATGGGTTCTATAGTGCTAGTGAGTTACTTACTTACTTACTCCATAGCGTATCGAACCCGTAGGTTCATGCCGCGCGGACATAAGCTCTCCATACATACCTATCCTAAGCTAATGCTTTCCAATCATTCCCTGTATTAATCTACTCCCTAAAATCATAGTTAATGTTATTCTCCCACCTCATTCTTGGTCTAAAGTCCTAACATTCCATGTTCCTAGGAACATGTCCCTGTGTTGAGCCTTTGGCATGGGTTCCCTGAAGTAGGCCCGCCCGGAGATCCGAATGGGGGACTATTTGACCTCCGGAAAATTTTACCCCAGTTGAACCCATGTCCGGATTTCTTGACGGTTGTATTTTACGGTGAAGGATCGTCACTCTTTCGACCAAGGTACTTTTTCGTCTGGCTTATCACCTTCGACCAGTCCGGCATGGGTAACCCTATCGGCAGCAATGCTACCGCCGGCATAGCTCTCAGGATCATTTAAGCACGCAAGCCACTCCACCACGACAAGATAAAGATACCATGGAGGGAGTGCCAGTGAGTTAGTTAGTTAATTTGAACAACCTCAACAGTTCATTCGTTCGGAATTAACTAAAACTGAGAGAAAGAAGAAGTTGCCCAACTGTTGTTACTGAGTATTGACTGACTGCGCAGTATTACGCATATCGATGGAATCAAACCACTTTACATTTTGCTTGGGGAGATGGGATACATCAACGATAAAAGAAGGAAACTAGAAGACAGGGAAATAGAATAAAATGCTTCTATTTCACACAGTCCTTGACCTCCAGGGTCGAAATTTTGGCGGTAGTTACTGCACATGCGCTAACAAGACCCGGCCGATGCCTGGCGAGGGCAATCAACACCACCCACACATCTTGTGGCTCTACAGCGTGTTTATAGTCATCCCTCAGCCGGCCTTGCAGGGACATTTATTTGATCTGGTTTTATCACAAGTAATACCACGAGTGATTTCCAAATTCTCACTTCGTGAGTCGTGAATTTATCATAAGTAATGCCACGAGTGATTTCCAAATTATCGATAAATTCACGACTCACGAAGTGAGGAGTGAATTTATCTAGAGAATTTGGAAATCAAGAGTGGCATTTGTTAGGACTATTTAACGAATAACATTAAGCTGTTTACTCACAAATCATTATTTAACTATAGTTATTTTAAAATAGTTATATATTTAATGTAAACGGCGATGTTTGAAAACAAATGAGAAACGATAGGTACGCTTCTACTGCTTCTTTTGTTTATCACTGCAAACAGATCATAGTATTTATTGCCAAAGGAACGCAATATTGTAAGGAGGAGCTTTCTTTAATATGGTAATTATAACACTGATAAATATTTGGTGAAACACGACTCTGAATGGTTTGTAAAATAGAAATCATTGAAATGTGATTGGTCATTGACTCCCATTTGGGGCATGAGTTAAATAGTCTAGAGAATTTGGAAATCAAAAGTGGCATTTGTTAGGACTATTTAACGAATAAAATTAAGCTGTTTACTCACAAATCATTATTTAACTATAGTTATTTTAAAATATTTATATATTTAATGTAAACGGCGATGTTTGAAAACAAATGAGAAACGATAGGTACGCTTCTACTGCTTCTTTTGTTTATCACTGCAACCAGATCATACTATTTATTGCCAAAGGAACGCAATATTGTAAGAATGCACACTAGTGGAGAAAAAATTAAACACATCAAACTGTATATTAATTCATTTTTGATGTCCTATGATGTAAATATGACAATTATATTTTTCTGGAACGTTATTACCTGGGAAAAAATACATTTAAGAAAGTGAAAACGTGGTTTCTTTTTTTGGTGGTATAATCAATTGCTACAAATGTTTTTATATTAACTCCCGCATGCGCTACGTGTTGACATCCATGCACTATATATACAATTTGGTAGCCGTATCTCTTAGAGAGTCAGTCACTGCAAAATAATGTTATGACCTATGCAGAATGTTAAAAAGGAGGTGCTTTCTTTATTATGATAAACTTTAGTTGCTAAATTCTGCAATCCAAATAATAAACAAAATTTCATCTACCAAAATTTAGTATCCAAGCAATAGCTATTGATGAAGCCACATCACCAATACGATTAGATAGCGCAGTTAATATTCCAGCGTTATAAGATTTTACATTTTGATAATAAATTACTAAACAATATTAAACTAACCCTGGGCGAAACACAACTGTGATTGGTTGTAAATAAAAAAATCGTTGAAATGTGATTGGTCATTGACTCCCATTTGGGGCGTGAGTTAAATTGTCAGGTTAACTACACAGACTATTTAACTCATGCCCCAAATGGGAGTCAATGACCAATCACGTTTCAATGATTTCTGTTTTACAACCAATCAGAGTCGTGTTTCACCAAATATTTATCAGTGTTATAATTACCATATTAAAGAAAGCTCCTCCTTACAATATTGCGTTCCTTTGGCAATAAATAGTATGATCTGGTTGCAGTGATAAACAAAAGAAGCAGTAGAAGCGTACCTATCGTTTCCCATTTGTTTTCAAACATCGCCGTTTACATTAAATATATAAATATTTTAAAATAACTATAGTTAAATAATGATTTGTGAGTAAACAGCTTAATTTTATTCGTTAAATAGTCCTAACAAATGCCACTCTTGATTTCCAAATTCTCTAGATAAATTCACTCCTCACTTCGTGAGTCGTGAATTTATCGATAATTTGGAAATCACTCGTGGCATTACTTACGAAAATTATGATACCGACATTAATATTGTAAACTCAGAATTATTCTTAAATTTCACTATCTCTCACCCCTCCAATGGAATTACAGCATCTCTTATCGCCGCACATAATATATTTTCTAGATTATTATTATTACTATTACTCAGGAGAAAACATTATTTGATAAAATACACAACACACAAATTAGGGACAAATGTCATATTCAAGACATAACCAAATCTATTATAGATAGACGAAAATATTGGAAATGTCTTATAGAAAGAATGGAAAACAGTAGACTTGCAAAAAGAGCTAAAGTAGATAGACCTATAGACGGAAGAAGAACAAGAGGAAGACCAGCCAAGAGATGGATAGACAGTGAATGCACATCCAGTACGTCTTCCTCCGAGGAGTGATTTTGGAAATAAACAGGATGAAAATCCTACAAATTATGAACAATAAGAACACTATTATTATTATTATTATTATTATTATTATTATTATTATTATTATTAATATTATTATTATTATTATCATTATTATCATTATTAATGATGATACCTTTAATGAGGGAAATTTTGAGGAATTGGTTGAATTCAAATACCTAGGAACAATAATCACAATCAGGAATGAGATGCACAAAGAAATTAAACATAGGCTCAATTCTGGAAATGCGTGCTATTATGCATTGCAGAGACTCTTGATGTCCCAACTCCTTTCAAAAAACGTTAAACTGAAAATATATAAAACTGTTATTCTACCAGTTATATTATATGGATGTGAAACATGGACTCTTACTTTAAGGGAGGAAAGGAGATTACAAGTATTTGAGTAAAGTTCTCAGGAAAATATTTGGACCAAAGAGAGATGAACAGACAGGTGAATGGAGAAGACTACATAACAATGAACTACATGGTCTTTATAGGAAGCCAGATATAATAACAGTTAATTCTCGCAGACTGCGATGGGCAGGACATGTGGCACGAATGGGGAATGAAAGAGATGCATGGAAGCTTCTTGTAGGACAACCAGAGGGAAAACTTCAAGTTGGCAGACCAAGAACGAGGTAGAAGAATAACATTTACCATGATTTGAGGGATGAAGATTATACAGGGGAAGGTTGGAAAACATTTCCTCAGGATACGGATGTATGGAGAGCTCATGTCCACTTGGCCATAAACCTAAGGGTTCAATAGTGCCACTGAGTTATTATTACTTACTTACTGGCACTATCGAACCCGTAGGTTCATGGCCGCGCGGACATAAGCTCTCCATATATCCCTATCCTGAGATAATGCTTTCCAATCATCCCCTGTATAATCTACTTCCCTTAAATCATACTTAATGTTATTCTCCCACCTCATTCTTGGTCTACCAACTGGGCGTTTCCCTCTGGTTTTCCTACAAGAAGCTTCCATGCACGTCTTTCATTCACCATTCGTGCCACATGTCCGGCCCATCGCAGTCTACGAGACTTAACTGTATTATTATTATTTTATTATTATTATTATTATTATCTAGGAGGGATTGAAACTAGAGTTCACACTATTTTTTTCCTTTACAAGTAGGCATGGCGCCTCCTGAACTATAGTTCCAGTGCTTGGTTCAAGCCAACTGTCTGCGAAAATGAGATTTACTGATGTTGGAAAGCTTTTTAGATAATCACGTCCATTTGGGTGGGGAACTATCTGATACGGATGCCAAGTTACACATTTGCCTCCCAAAACAACTTCAGTTTTATTTGTCAAATAAATTGATCTAAAAAAATTATCGACAAGTGGAGCAAGCAATTGATTCGTCACAAAGTTCGGAGGTCGTAATTTCGTAGCCTCGTGGTCTAGTGGGCAGAGTTTCTGAGTACGGTTCATGAGGTCCAGGATTCGATTCCGGTCAAATAACAGGAAATTGTCGCTAAAGTGAAATATTCCTGTGGTCCCCTAAGGTCTGGAATTTAGGTTGAAGTTCTCTCGTCATGCATGAGTTACCATTTATTGCGAGGGTCACGCATTCAAACCTGGATGGGGATTGTCTTCTTTTCTTGTTTTTTTAATGGAAAAACCAAAGAAACAAGTCCTAACAAACTAACTAACTGATAGTATCGAATCCATAGGTTCATGGCCGCGCTCTCCATACATCCCTATCCTGAAATCTTTAGGAATATCCGCTGTACAATATACTGCCGTCAAATAATGTTTAATGTTATTCTCCCACCTCATTCTTGGTCTACCTACTGGACGCTTTCACTCTGGTTTTCCTACGAGTTTCTTTGCCCTCCCTTTCATTCCCATTCGTGCCACATGTCCTGCCCATGCAGTCTACGAGACGTAACTGTTCTTAATTTATCTAACTCCAAGCGCGACAAGCCTAGAAGGCCCTTGGCCTACCAGTCGGCTGCTGGCAACACATCCACATTTGTTAATCGCAGAGGTAGATGATCATCTAGCCAGTGTAGGGGTGACATGTGATCAGCATATTGGGTCCATCAGCCGTTATACTGGCCGAAATTCCATGATAAAGTTTCTTCCCCCATGAGGACTCGAACCAGCGCAAGAGGCTTCCTGCCTTAACCACTCGGCTACGGCGCGCGAGTCTTATTATATCTGACTTCGTATAAAGATAATGTGGCTCACGTAAATCTTCTCCATTCACCTGTCTGTGCATCTCTCTTTGGTCCAAAATTTGTCCTAAGAACTTTATTGTTAAATACTCGCAATCTCCTTTCCTCCCTTAAAACTTGCCAGACAGGTAGAAAGCGATAAGTCAGACGAAAAAAAGTGCGTTGGTCGTGGGAGTGAATGGGCGAAGTGTAAGCCACGGGCCCGGTTTTCCAATCTTTTATTGTTTCCATAACAACTAAAAAACAACTGAAAATCCACAGAAATTGTTATGAAACCAGGTCATAATTAAAACTTTTGTTTTTGTAATTATCAACTGCAGATTTTCAGTTGTTATGGTTGTTATGGAAACAATAAAATGTTAGAAAGGCGGGGCCGTGTGCAATCCACTCAATGTATTTCACCATAAAAATACAACCATCAGGAAACGCGGACAACGGTTTCACTGGGGTAGAACTTACTGTTATGCAAGATTTTATTTTCTCTGCAGCCCGACACTTTTAAATAAACTGGCATCAGAAACTAATTTTCCCCAATTTAACAATAGGGAAGTGGTTTGATAAGTGGTTTTTACTCGAGTGAGAAAATTATTTAAAACCGACCGATAGCGAGGTTTTTAATTTCCGAGATTCTGTAAAAACACTTCACAAACATGTGTTGTACATTATTTTTTGCGCGATGGTGTTTTCAAAATAATAAATAATATTAAAATAATATCTTTGTTGGAAATATTTGTGTCACAACGAGACTAAGCTGTTAGCGACAACATTCCCGATTCCGATTGAGGGTCTTTCCACTTTTCAGCGGTTGCCCTTTTACCAGCCGGCTGCTGGCCCTTCACATCCACATGTGTCAATCACAGAGGTAGATGATCAACAGCCAGTGTAGGGGTGACATGTGGTTAGCATGTCGAGTCCCCCAGCCGTTATAGCTGGTTCCTCAACCTGGAGCCGCTACTTATTGTAGCTACCCAATTGCCTCACGATGCTGGGTGGGCACCGGTCCCATACTGGCCGAAATACCATGAGAAAATTTCTTCCCCCATGGAGACTCGAACCAGCGCAAGTCCCGTAGCTCTGCGCCAAGGCTTCCTACTTTAACCACTCGGCTACGGCGCGGGACAACAACATTCCAATAATTGCAATAATTCAGTGGAAAGTTTAAATTAAAAACCCAAATTAGACATTACTTGACAGAAGTGAATAATTGTGAATAAATGGTTCCTAAAGTAGATATAAATTTAATTAATTAATTAATTAATAGAATTGAACTAAATTTAATTACAATAATAATATGATCCTGTAGAGACCATTAAATCATGAAAAATATGTAGTTTATTTCGTAAGGATATAATCAGAGAAGTTTTAAAAACAGATGTGTGAATAACAAGTGAACAAACAGCTCTGTTAAACTTAACCTCAGGCAAGATATTGTTGACTATTTAACTCATGCCCCAAATGGGAGTCAATGACCATTTCTATGATTTGTTTTATTTACAACCAATCACAGTCGTGTTTTGCCTAAAATTTACCAACTAGTAAAGTTTATCGTAATAAAGAAAGCACCTCCTTTTTAACATTGAATAGGTCATAGCATTATTTTGCAGTGACTGACCCTCTAAGAAATACGGCTACCAGATTGTATATATAGTGCATGAATGTCAGCAGAAAGAGATTATATAAAAACATTTGTAACAATTGATTATACCACAAAAAAAACACTGTTTGCACTTTCTTAAACCAATTATTTTCCAGGAAATGACGTTGCAGAAAAATATAATTGACATATTTACATCGTAGGACATCAGAAACCTATAACGTTGGTTATAAATTTCTCCACTAGGGTGCATTCTTACAATATTGCGATCCTTTGACAATAAATAATATGATCTGGTTGCAGTGATGAACAAATGAAGCGTACCAATCGTTTCTCATTTGTTTTCAAACATCGCCGTTCACATTAAATATATAAATATTTTAAAATAACTATAGTTAAATAATGATTTGTGAGTAAACAGCTTAATTTTATTCGTTAAATAGTCCTAACAAATGCTACTCTTGATTTCCAAATTCTCTAGATAAATTCATTTCTCACTTCGTGAGTATATCGATAATTTGGAAATCACTCGTGGCGTTACTTATGATAACAGTGTGACATCAAAGTAACCAACAATCATAAGTCATTTCCTTCACTTCCAAGTCCCTAGGAACTTTAATCGACCCCAAGTTCCTATATAATCCTCGACATGCTACCCATTAAATGCATTCCTTATAACACTGAGAAAAATAAAAAAAAAAATAAAAAAAAATGTCTCAGAAAGAAAAATATGTGATTCTGATAGTATTTTTTCTCCTGAATTCAAATATGATACCGGTTTTTCTCCATCACGCAAGGTTTCCGAGAGACAGGAATTTATAATTTCAAACACTTTAATATTTTCTACATTCGAACTACACAATATTCGAACATTCGGACTCACCTAGAAAGTAAAAATGACGATTTTCTGCTACATTTCGCCTGTGAAGCATCCCTTTTGATGGTCCAACAATAATCGGCCAGCATATTAGGATTCCATTTGCCTTGGTATCTCTTTTCCATAGCTGAAATCTCCTGAGTTAGCTCATTTGGTTTTATTTTACAATGGACAAATGGACGAAAAAACGTTTATTAAAAAATAATTATTTAAATCCATTAATTGAAATCAAAATAAAAAAAAACTGTGGGTGATGGAGAAATTCCGAATACATATTTGAAAACACAACAAAAAACTGCGTTAAGTACAACTATTGGTACTCATGAGACAAAAATCATGTTGACCAATGTAATCTATTAAACGCTAACTTTCGTCTAAAAAGAAGAAACCAAATCATTATAATTTGTGTCCATTATAAACAATTGACTAACGTTAACAGTGTGGGCCATGTTTGTTAGTTGAAACAACAGGAGGCCTTGAGAACAATTATTGATAACATGGCCGCAAGTACGTATTTGTTTTATATTGTTTCAAATAAAGTTCAGTTCATTTAAAATGCAGTGATTTGTTTCGTATAATGTATATTAACACTACCTTTTGGATATATTTTTGTATATACATTGTACGTAGTATACATAGAGGGCAGTGGTTTTACTTCCCACAAGAGGTTAGTAATATGTAATATTACAGTATAGTTATTTAGGTTGGCAACCCCGAAATGTATGAAGTTGAACGTTCAATCATGGTCGCCTTGCTGTAAGTACGACAAAACGCACAATCGCGCAAAAAAATGCATTGTTACTGCCAGGTAGAGTCGGGGAGTTGTCGTTAGAGGCTTCTAAGACGCCGCTCCTATCACACAAAAACTGAAAACAGTTCTCTACCAATAATGTCTTCGCGTTTTTAAATGATGTTTCCATGTCAACACCACGTGGGTATAATTATCTTAACAGCGTTGCAACTTTTGTCTTTTGCTGTATCTTTAGTTCGTAAACATTTATTATCGTGAATAAATCGTCTTCTTCTTCTTCTTCTTGGTTTAGGCTTATTTACTAGCCTGTTCCGGCTCCAAATTGCTGCTGTTTTCCATCTTTTCTTTGGTCTTCCCCAAACTTCTTCTTCCTCGTGGTGAATAGCTGTATGCTGCTTTTGGTATTCTATTCTCAGTCATCCTTGCTAACTGTTCTTTCCAGTTTTTCGGCATTTCACTATTGTTGCGTTTAATTCCTCTACTTTTAGTTGTCTCATTTCTGTGTTATTTAGACTCCTGGAAAAAGTGAAATCCATGTATTTGAAAAAGGCAGCGGGTGTGTCAAAGTTCGCACCCTCCCGCACGGTCTATGAACTGACAAAGGAGCTATTTCTCATAGAAGAGCTCCGATTGAAACTATTCCTGCCATCTACATCGAGCTATAATACTGTACTAAGAGAGCTGCAGCTGAAAAAAATAATCCATTTGGACCGATTTCTACAACACCGATGCCATGATCTCAGAAGACTGGAAGAAGCCGAACTACGACACCTAGTGGACCCGGCTAGCAGTACACGGCTTCCATCACAGACTGTGCAAAACGAAACAGTTTCATGACCCGGGACCAGAATGCGTGTGCGAGCGATGCGGCATGTTATGCGAGAGATACCATGTGCTAAAGTGCAAAAAACAGAGGGCAATCTCTGACAGGATTCTGTATGGACAGATAAACTAATATAGATTAACTAATCTTTGCACATTGTGCACTATACATTATTATTTCTGTGTCGGACATTGGCATCTTTTAAAAGAAATCTAAATTTATATTTGCTTCTAAACTCGAGTTCAATAATAGTCATAAGTAATGCCACGAGTGATTTCCAAATTATCGACAAATTCACGACTCACGAAGTTGAGGAGTGAATTTATCTAGAGAATTTGGAAATCAAGAGTGGCATTTGTTAGGACTATTATAACGAATTAATAATTAAGCTGTTTACTCACAAATCATTATTTAACTATAGTTATTTTAAAATATTTATATATTTAATGTAAACGGCGATGTTTGAAAACAAATGAGAAACGATAGGTACGCTTCAACTGCTTCTTTTGTTTATCACTGGCAACCAGATCATACTATTTATTGCCAAAGGAACGCAATATTGTAAGGAGGAGCTTTCTTTAATATGGTAATCATAACACTGATAAATATTTGGTGAAACACGACTCTGATTGGTTTGTAATACAGAAATAATTGAAACGTGATTGGTCATTGACTCCCATGTGGGGCATGAGTTTAAATAGTCCAGTGTAAGATATATATATTAATTGGTGTTTCCCGTATAATTTATCATATTTATAATTATTATCATCATTATTTATATATTATTATTTATTATCGTAAGTATTATTATTGTTTTATTATCGTATAAAATGGTTGTTTGTACAGGATATTTACATTGCTACATTTATTGTATCTTTAACTGTTTATAATTAGTAATAGTGTAATATCTATAT
Source organism: Diploptera punctata (assembly GCA_030220185.1). Taxonomy (NCBI): domain Eukaryota; kingdom Metazoa; phylum Arthropoda; class Insecta; order Blattodea; family Blaberidae; genus Diploptera; species Diploptera punctata. The sequence continues at coordinate 6,450 of JASPKZ010006309.1, read as the reverse complement.
TTGTCAAATATTTATTTGTATTTGTGCTGGTTGAGGTGAAGAGAGGGCCTTATGGCCTTAACTCTGCCAGAATAGGGCCTTATGGCCTTAACCCTGCCAGAATAAATAAAGTAATTATTATTATTATATTATTATTATTATTATTATTATGTTTTTTGTCTGTTCTTTAATATCCTGCTATTGGTCTGGGGAATCTCATTTCAGCAGCTTGTATCCTGGCAGATTGTCGTGTTGTCACTGTCCATGTTTCGGATCCATAAGTAATAATAGGCACTGCTAAATAGTTTGATACGCCGTTTGATATGCTAAATTCTTATGCGTGCAAAATAGATCTACGAAGCGCCTGTAATCTAAATGACTTGGCCGTCTATAAGAGGATTGTTATTTGTGGATTCGATTGGAGAAGACCCGGGACAGAAGTACATATGATCCGTGACCTTTGACCTTTGTGTGTTTGCAGGAAGTGAAGCTCTCTGGGTTATTGGAGCAAACATGCTTTCTCAACATTATTAAACGTGAATGGAGATGTTATCTCTACACAATATAATGACAAATGCCACCGCCATTCATGCCACTAGAGTCATTAATCAAACCCCCCTCTTCACTTCCCCTAATTGTCAATAACGAATATACAGTATCTTATAGTTTAAGACAATTCTTACAACATATATATAAATTACGTGTCACGTTGTTTGTCCGCGATGGAATCCTAAACTACTGAACCGATTTTATAAAAAATGTTGCACACTGTGTGCAGTTTGAATACCAACTTGAGGCATACACCAATTTGCGGAAATTTCACTTGATATCTTACCATTCATGGTCTCGAGAACTGATTCGCCATATTGTTCAATGTCCCTTCTCGGTCCAGTTAAATTTAAATAAAGTTGCTGTCTTTCAGCCAGATTACTTAAAACTAATACTTACACATGAAATTAATAATATTGAAAATAAAATAAACACTGAACACACTTAAATTATGAAATAATCAATATTTGTAATTCAATTAAAATCCGCAGTTGCAACAAAAAGCACAGCCGCCTGGTTAAATAATAAACCAATTACCTTAACAACCGCCATCTGTTTAGAATCGTATGGAACTCACAGATGATTATAAACTCTTTGTTAAATAATAAACAAATAATTTGCAAATACAAAATAATAGCGACTATAAATTTAGTTTATAAACTTCCCTAAGTCTCAAACTTGGATCAAACTGCACACAGTGTGCAATATTTTATTAAAATCGGTTCAGTAGTTTAGGATTCTATCGCGGACAACAAACAACGGGACCCATAATTGTTATATATTAAGAAAACATAAATATATATATATATGATTAAGAAAGTTTTCTTGGGTTTTCCGCGTCATGGATCATCCAAGTTCGACCACTGGCCATTGATTCACACAGGAATCAGTGGCCAGAGGCCGAACTTGAATCCATGACGCGGAAAAAAACCCAAGAAAACTTTCTTAATCATACTTATATCCGCGAAAAATCTGCAATGTAACATTTTTTTTCAGGATTTTTCTGTTATTTACACAGGTATCCTCAACGAAAATCTACAATGTTTTTCTTCCAACACTTCGCGGTCTTGTGTGTGTGCTTCTGTCATATTTCTCTTCTTTACGTTGTCTCGAATCCCTTTATTCACGTTGGCTTTGGTCTACCACGTTTCCCTTTTCCAGGAGGTATCCATTTCAATACATCTTTGTTTGTTTCTGTGTCCCTTTTCTCATTATATGTCCATACCATCTTATTTGGGTTTCTTCAATCTCTTGTACAATACCTTTTCTATATTATTATTTATCTTATTGTATTATTTTATCTAATCTTGATATTCTTGCCAATATTCTCCACCATTGCCGGTCCCAAATCCGGGATAAGAAAGGAGGAGGGGAAGGAGAAACACCTCGTTAAGAAACCTAGGTTCAGCTCGCCCGCCTGATAGTACCTTGTAAGGGTCCCTAGCCACGGTTACGGCGAAGACCCCAATGACGGATGCAGCAGGGTAGGAGATTTACGGTATGGTGCAGACGGCGGATGAGGCAATAAAGGGTGGATCAGACTCTTAGCTGCATTGAAAGCAACTGATCTATGGTGGACTCCAGGAAAAGTGTCTGGTCCTCCAGGTTGGGGGTTGATGCTATGGGCCAGCTCATCATACATTGTACAAAATAATGCTAAAAAACCAATAAATATATATATATATATATATATATATATATATATACTTACTTACTTACTGGCACTATCGAACCCGTAGGTTCATGGCCGCGCGGACATAAGCTCTCCATAATCCCTATCCTGAGCTAATGCTTTCCAATCATTACCTGTATACTCTACTTCCCTCAAATCATAGTTAATGTTGTTCTCCAACTAATTTCTTGGTCTACCAACTGGCGTTTTCCCTCTGGCTTTCCTACAAGAAGCTTCCATGCACGTCTTTCATTTCCCATACGTGCAACATGTCCTGCCCATCGCAGTCTACGAGACTTAACTGTTCTTATTATATCTGGCTTCCTATAAAAGACCATGTAGTTCATTGTTATGTAGTCTTCTCCATTCACCTGTCTGTTCATCTCTCTTGGTCCAAAAATTTTCCTAAGAACTTTATTCTCAAATACTCGTAATCTCCTTCCTCCCTTAAAGTAAGAGTCCATGTTTCGCACCCATATAATATACTGGTAGAATAATAGTTTTATATATTTTCAGCTTAACGTTTTTTGAAAGGAGTTGGGACATCAAGAGTCTCTGCAATGCATAATAGCTCGCATTTCCAGAATTGAGTCTATGTTTAATTTCTTTGTGCGTCTCATCCTATTTGTGATTATTGTTCCTAGGTATTTGATTCAGCCACTTCCTCAAAATTTCCCTCATTTGTCATTAGCTGTCCATTTCCATTATATATATATATATATATATATATATTTCTCAACGCTCTCTTTCCCCTATACCTCTTCCGAGCAAAGTTCCAGTTGTAATGTAAACAAACCCACATGCGCACTCAAAATAAAGGAAATAGTGTAACATAGTAGTGCGCAGCATTGTCAAGCAGCGGGCCCGGGTTCGATTCCCGGTCGGGGCAGGCCATTATCATCATCCTTATTATAATCACCATCACCTTTCACCGGTGTGGAAAGCAATGGGAAGCTACCACACCTAATAATTCCCTAGAAAAGCTGCAGAGCATAGCATGAAAACATGAAAATGCCATGATTGCAGTGAAAGACATGCCCTCGGGCAGAATTACTATGGATGGATGGATATATTAAATTGATGCAAATCGTCATCATCCATGCAAGTATCAGGCCGTGTGGCCTGTTACGGTCTCAAAGAGGAATTTTCCATCCGCCGCTTTTCGGACGTCCCAGCAATCTTTTACATGGGGGCAGTAGCGAAGCATGGCTTTTGGAATTCTATGAGACGGCATTCGTTGAAGATGGGCTTTCCAGTTGTTCTGGTAGTTTTGTATATGGTGAAGAATGGGTTCACATCCAACTCTTACATAGTTTGCCCTCATTTGTTTTATGGTCCCACTTTGTGTAGCCTGCGCATAAATCGCATCTCATTTGCAAATATCTTTGTAAATTATCTTCAGATTCTGAAAGGAGAACATCATCTGCGTAACATATCAAGTGAAATCTAGTGTTTCGCATGATGGGGTTCGTTAGTCCTGCAAGACAACCATCTCCGAAATAAAACGGGGCAGGCTGAGCTCTGGAAGCTGGGTGAAGGCAATCAGGCTAGGGAGGAAACCCCGAACATAAAACCCGCCCATGAAAACGGGCTGCAACCCACTTCAAGGTGTTTCCTCGCAGCTACTTACCACTGCATGGAGAGATTATGACACGCAGGAAGGTCGATGATGATAATAAAAACAACACTAATAATATTTTTATGTCAGCTATAAAAACTGAATGTGTAATACCATTTCTACCAACTGAACAACTTAATCAATTCTAATAAAAATGTATGCGACACTGTAACGTTCAAGCTTTACTCTTTATGTAGTCTACAGTTATAATTGGTGAGTTCTATCCAACCACCTGCCAGAAATATAACATTACAGGGTGGCGCATTAGTCTTCATACAGAAAATAGACTTGAATAAGGTAAAACCATCCCACAACAGGCCCGGAGGCCCTTGGTGTAGTAGGAGGTTAAGGCACCCACTTTTTCTAGACAATCGGCACTTTATGTCAGCCGGGTTGTCAGCCCTGCGTGACAGCCGCCTTTACCCCCAGAACAAGCGTCTGGTACTCATTTCCGTTAGAGGCTGAGTCGACCCCAGGGCCATAGTGCCACCAGAGGGTTTGGGTCAGTTTAAAAACTTGAATAAGGTCAACTTTTAAAGTCTCCACTTGGGCCACTTTCGACCACTTTATGCTCTCGAGCCACTTGAGTCACTTTCGGCCACTTGAGCTACTTTCGGTCACTTGGGCATCTTTGGGTCAAAAGCTGGTCAATTAGGCGAACATATATTTGAAAACACGATAAAAAACTGCATAAAGTGCAACTATTGGTACTCTTCTTCTTCCCCTTCCAAGTATTAGGCCAAGGCTGTTACGATCCTATAGAAAATTTTCCCACCATAGTTTCATAGGACGGCCCAGAGAAATTTGCTTTGGTCGTCATAAGTTTGATTCTTCTGGGAAATTCTCGTATAAGACTTGAAAGCATAATAATAGTCCCTTCGATTGGTTGCTGGCCAAAGGAAGGCAAGACCAGTGATGGGGCTGCCATCTTATAGCCTCTGATCAGGCTTTTCTGGAGAAGAAAAGAAAATAAAGGAAAGAGAGAAATGGAAGAAAGGAAAAGACTCACTAAGCCCTCGGATACCCTAACAGCGTTGGGGTAGAAAAAAAAAAAAACAAGAGTTAACCAAGAGAGGTTAGATAGTAAAAGTTAAAAGAGTCTATGAGACAAAAATCATGTTAACTTGTGGACAATTTCTAATTAATAAATAAATAATTATTAATTAGTTATAATTTTCATTACGGTAGGTCATTTTTTTACAACTTTTAGATCATTTTAAGAGAATTTTGTGGTAAAATGACGTCCAGTGTTTGTAGACTGTTTTGATAATACAAAGGCATATGTTGTGAATACACTGCCAGACATGGCGCTAGTAAACAACACGCGATGTTTGGAACGTTGAAGAATGTCATACAAATGGAAATAAACACTACATTTATCAAGGAATGTCGCTATTTTCAAAAGCCTCTATCTGAGAAAGGAGTGTTGATCTAAAAACGACCTTCGGTATTGAAGCGCAAATGACTGTGTTTACAAGTAGAAGAAAAAACTCCAGACTTCGGGCCGCATGCAAATACCTTAGTCTCTGGTGAGCTGAGTTTTCCGTGAGAAGCGTGCAAAGTTCGAATAAGCGAGTCGCTGACTGATCATGCATGAAAGTAGTTTGTTGTCGTAATAGTGGCAAGAAATTAGCATACCCAGAATTCTTCGGGATAAAAAACCACTTCCGTATATTTCGTCTGCTAGAGGACGTATATAACGCTTGCGTCCCGCAAATAAAACCGTATACGACGGACGTATGCGTCGCGCGATATTACGCCGATTCATCCTGTTCTTCCAATTGAATTCTTTGGTAGACTCGACAAATCTCTCTACTCCGCGCATATACCGAAACATGATCGAAGTCTTCAAAGGTCCGGCAATCTTGGATAAGCGCAAGGTGTCAAAGTACTCGGTTACCATCGGTTCACATCGGGCTGCTCCGAGTCGTTCTCTGCAGTCACTGCCAGTAGCTAGGAATTCGACAATTATTATGCAAATGAACAGACTTTGAGTACGCAAAAAGTCTTTGGATCAACTTTCACACAAGAACGACTTTTACGGTCTAATGCGGTCTAATAGACCCTTCGAACTGTGCATGCATATGTGTGTGTGTGTGGTGGTGCGTGCGTGTGGGAGTTAACCCTATAATAACTCATGGCACTATAGAACCCGTAGGTTCTGGCCGTGCGTACATAGCTCTCCTCCATACACCCTATAATGAGCTAATTTCCAATAAGCCCTGTATAATATACTTCCATCAAATAGTGGTAGTGGTTATTCCCCCACTTCTTCGTCCACCAACTGGGGCGTTTCCATTGGGTTTCCTACAAGAAGCTCCATGCACGCTTCATTCCCATACGTCAACAGGTCCGCCCATCGAAGTCCATGAGACTAAACTGTTTTATTTATCTGGTTTCCTATAAGACCATGTAATTCATGTACGTAGTCCCTCCATTCACCTGTCTGTTCATCTCTCGTTTGGTCCAAAATTTCCTAAGAACTTTATTCTCATAACTTGTAATCTGCCTTTCCTCCTCCCTTAAAGTAAGAGTCCATGTTTCCGCATCTCCATATATATAACTGGTAGAATAACAGTTTTATCATATTTTCAGTTTAACAACTTTTTTGAAAGGCATGGGGGACGATAAG
>JASPKZ010006308.1:0-75100 GCA_030220185.1 Diploptera punctata | reverse complement strand
TAACACTTTTCAAAAATTTGCTGTACAATGAATATATTGTCTTTCGTTGATTTGTTTTCTCTGAAACCCATTTGATAGTCTTCAAGTTTGCTATGTATTTTTTCAATCAATCTTTTATTGAGTAATATGGCAAAAATGTTATAAGCTATGTTCAGAAGAGTTATTGGTCTGTAGTTGGCACATGTCATTCTATCACCTTTCTTGTGTATAAGGTAAATTAAAACCTCTTTCCATTCTTCAGGCAACTTACATTCATTCCAAATATGATGATGATATTAATAATAATAATGATCATAATAATAATATCATCATCACCAACAACTAGGATTAGGCCCAATGGCCTGTTCCGATCTCATTATAGGTCGAATTGGTCATTCCATCTCTTCAATGGTCTTCCCAACGTTCTTCTCCCTTTTGGTTTATAATTATACATTCTTCTTGGTATGCGCTGTTCATTCATGCGTAATACGTGCTGAAGATAAGCATTTTGGTAATATGTTATTCTTTCAAAGAGATTAAATATATTAAGTTCTGATCTTATATCTTCGTTTTTCTTTTTATCGGTCCTTTGGTATCCTGCTATTGCTCTCATCATCTTAATTTCAGCAGCCTCTATTTGTTTACTATCTGCCTTTGTTAATGTCCAGGTTTCACATCCATATATAAGAGATGGAACTGCCAATACTTTGTAAAATTTCAAAATAGTTTCTTTTCTAGTCTTATTCAATAAAGTGCGTTTAATTGTGCCACATAGATAATTGAATCGTTGTATTTTAGTGTGTTTATCTAAATTTCTGTCATTGCCTAAATGACAACCCAAATAATTAAAATTCTGAACTTGGTCTATAATTACATTGTTTATCACTATTTTTGTTCTTATTGCACATTTTCCTTTTAGAGCTAATATTTTTGTTTTAGATGTAGATATTCTTAAATTGTATTTTAGAGAGATATTATTTAATGTATAAAGGAATTGTTGCAGAGCATTTTCTGATGCTGTCATTATTACTTGGTCGTCTGCAAAAAGCAGAGTTGTCAATAAACTATTTATATAATAATAATAATAATAATAATAATAATAATAATAACAGCAATAATAATAAGATTGCCTATTCCTGTACATATTTACTCGGTGGAATTGTGCTCTCAAACAAGTATTACTTAAACATGTAAGCTTATTTTCCTGCATATATCAGTACATGGCAAGTGTTTAGCTCATGGTCTCAAAGAGACCCTAAGATAATAATTGGATGGGAAAAGCCGATTAAAGTTTACTTAGAGAATCTAATTTTACATTGAGATCCTTTTACTACACCTAAAACACTTCAGACTGTGGACAAACGGCTTAAAGTAGAGCTCTCGGAGGACTTTTTCCTTGGATTTCCCCTCCTAAAAAAATTCAGCGTCCCTAGACCGGTTTGAATCCGTGACCTTCTTGACTAGAGGCAAGAAACTGAATTCCTAGATCACCGAGGCAATTGTAATGAAGGTGATCATTATAAATAAAACAATCGTGTATCACTCGCAGTAACATCGATCCCTCATAGGCCTATGTACATACCTACATTTTTTTAAATCTGGGAAACATTATATCAGCAGAGGGAATAACCCGGAATGACAGACACAAGTACAATAAAGAAATTAAAGATATTTATCATAAGTAATGCCACCAGTGATTTCCAAATTATCGATAAATTCACGACTCACGAAGTGAGGAGTGAATTTATTTAGAGAATTTGGAAATCAAGAGTGGCATTTGTTAGGACTATTTAACGAATGAAATTAAGCTGTTTACTCACAAATCATTATTTAACTATACTTATTTTAAAAATGTTTATATATTTAATGTAAACAGCGATGTTTGAAAACAAATGAGAAACGATCGGCACGTTTCATCCGCTTCTTTTGTTTATCACTGCAACCAGATCATACTATTTATTGCCAAAGGAACGCAATATTGTAAGAATGCTCTCTAGTGGATAAAAAATGAAACACATCAAACTGTATATTAATTCATTTCTGATGTCGTATGATGTAAATATGACAATTATAATTTTCTGGATTATTACCTGGGAAAAAATACATTTAAGAAAGTGCAAACAGTGGTTTCTTTTTTGTTGGTATAATAAATTGCTACAAATGTTTTTATATTAACTCATGTGTTGACATCTATGCACTATATATACAATCTGGTAGCCGTATTTTTCTTATAGGCTCAGTCACTGCAAAATAATGGTCAGACCTGTTCAGAATATTAAAAAGGAGGAGCTTTCTTTAATATGTTAAATATAACACTCATAAATATTTCGTGAAACACGGCTCTGTTTGTTTGTAAAACAGAAATCATTGAAACGTGATTGGTCATTGACTCCCATTTGGGGCATGAGTTAAATAGTCATAAGTAATGCCACCAGTGAATTCCAATTTATCTAGAGGATTTGGAAATCAAGAATGGCATTTGTTAGGACTATTTAACGAATAACATTAAGCTGTTTACTCACAAATCAACATTTAAATATCGTTTTTTTTAAATATTTATATATTTAATGTAAACAGTGATGTTTGAACACAAATGAGAAATGTTTCGTTATGCTTATTTTTGTTCATCCACTGCAACTAGATCATATTATTTATTGCCAAATAGGATCGCAATATTGTAAGAATGCACCCTAGTGGAGAAAAAAAATAAACACATCAAACTCTATATTATAACTAACATTATAGGTTATTCTTATTAATTATTTTTTTATGAAACAACTCCGTAAAAGCATTATTTAAAATACAATTATTAAACACACATATATCAAATGTGTAGTTCGAAGGAATCTGTTCATTTTTGCTATATTCAACGTATATGTTCGAGAGTCAGTCACTGCAAAATAATCATCTGACCTGTTCAGAATTTTAAAAAGGAGGAGCTTGCTTTAATATGATAAATAGAAGTAGACAAATATCGAGGTGAAACACGACTGTGATTGATTGTAAAACAAAATTCATTGAAACGTGTTTGGTCATTGTCTCCCATTTGCGAATTCCTCAGAAAATTGAATTTGTAGTCTAATTACACAAGTTTACGCAATATTTTTTGTTCTTGTTACATTGAGGGGAAAAAAAAATGAAACTCTTCATCTTCTTGTGACGGTAACAATACTCCTTCCGTGTGTCAATTCTAAGATAGCATATACGTACCTTTTGACGCTAATTTATTTATTTTGCTAACTGTAAGGTGTTCAACTGCTAATCTTTGCCTGTATGGCGGTGTAGGTGGGAAAAGTAAATGGGATGACGCAGTTTGGTTTAGCGGTAGTAGGTTCACCCGCTGGAACGGAGCATCATAAACTCACAACCGACGAGCCGAGAGTCGAAAAGCCAACAGCGAGGAATGAGCCACGTCTTTTTGACGCTGTGAAACAAGCATAACGCCATACTGGCAGATCCCAGCGAAGTAAGATGCCACTACTACTACTAGTCAACGATGTTTCGGTGTGTAGAACTTTGTTCAGTGTATTTAACACTAGGGCGTTGGAGTGGATGGCAATTGCGTGTGCCATTGCAGTTACCCGATCGGTGATGAGTGCATCGATATATGGGAGTTGAGCAGCTCTGTGAAGCTCAGAGATTCTCTGGTATCGGGGGGCCGAAAATATAATTTTAATACATTTATTTTGAACAATTTGAATTCTGCGTTTGTGTTCTTTAGCAAGAATGATCCAAGCTTAACAACCTTACAACAGCATGCTACAAATCACAGCCAGATATATCGTTACTTTGATCCTTGTTGATAATGCGTTTGATATGAAATTGGATATAATATTGATATGGCCGCAGTTGCCTGATTTATAAGTTGTTGAACATGAATTTTGTAGTGTTGGTCCCGGACATCCTGTATTACATAAATTATATCAATGTACTTATAAGGCACATTGCTAATTTAAGGGTTAATTAAGTTGGTATATATATTGTGACAAAACAAATATTTCTGTTCCTAAAGCGACTTTTTAAATTTCGGGATTTCAGGTAAACCCGTCTTATAATAACCTAATTTCGCTGATTTTTGGAGAATACTTTCCTCACTAATAGCATATACTGAGTTTCGTTGCGAATAATTGAAAAGTATGAATTAGGACGAGTATTTAAATTAATTTAGGGTGAACTTGTATTCCCATTGGTCCGATTTTTCTGGTTAATGAAAACTCGACTTACGTTTTTTAAAATTAATTGCTATATGCCAAGTTTCGTTTAAATTATACGAAATTTGTGGCAGCTGGAGCGTTCACACACACACACACACACACACACAAAACACACATTTATATATGTCGGTCATAATAAGTTTGTGTCTATTAGAAAGGATCGATAAAGATCTGTAAAAAATGTTTAAACATATTTTCATGAAAAAGAACTTCAATTACTTCTTTCCTTTGGAATTAGCTGATGAGAATCAAAGAAACAAAAATTATAATATAATAATACTATTTTTTTTATTATTCCGGCTTTTACTATGAATATACATTTTTCCGGTACCCATGTTCACAGTTAACTACACATTTGTTTCAACACATTTTTCCATTCCTGTCTGTTCATCCATATATCTTCTTCTATTTCCCATTCCCTCTTAGCTTAATTGATTCCCTGAATCCACGTAATAGTTGGTCTACCCTTCTTTTTCCTTCCCTGTGGTTCCGAATCCATGATTATCTTACGTAGTCTTCTTTCTTCCATTCTTCTAATGTGTCCGTACCAATTTAATTGTTTCTTCTTTATAAAATCTAATATTGAATATTGTATCTGCATTTTTTCTTTTATATATGAATTTCTGATTTTATCCTTCCTGGATATTCTTGCAGCACGTCTCCACTAGTCCATTTCAGTGGCGAGCATTTTTTTTATTTGTTCATTTAAAGCCCACACATCAGCTCCATAGATAATAATGCAATAATAATAATAATAATAATAATAATAATAATAATAATAATAATAATAATAATAATAATAATAATAATAATAATAGTAATAATAATATTAATAATAATAATAATAATAATATTATTATTATATTATTATTATTATTATTATTATTATTATTATAATATTATTATTATTATGATAATGATAAAATAATAGTGTAATCAACCAAACACCTTTTTTACTGTAGTTTCCTGATTGGATGACTGGTGAGTGATGGATAGGTTCAGAGGTCAATCCATGTTTCCTAAAAATAACGGTACAATGTGTTTCTATGGAATCCTGCGACCACAATGCTTTTATTTAATGACGGTGATGGTATTCACGGTGCTTCGATTGAATTTTATCACACAAAGCGTGGGATTGTTCAGTAAGGGATGCTTTAATGTTTTTTATATGTAACATTTAGAGATCATTTATTATTCATTCAATATGCCCAATCTACATTAACGATATTGTGAAAAATAAAACGATTGTTTCGCAATTTTGTTAACGTAATATAATTAACCTATTTCATTATCAATTCTAACTATTATTTTATTGTTGTTATTATGATAACTGTTTAAATTATGTGTTTATTGCTGTTAATTAATTAGCTACATCATTGGCGCTATCGAATCCTGAAGTTCAAGCCTGCGCGGACATAAGCTATCCACATATCCCTATCTGAGCTAATGTTTTCTAATTGTTCACTGTATTATTCACCTGTTGGAGTTTGCGAGCTCCTTGCTGGCCCACAGCAGCAACAGGGCATGTCCCTGGGGGCAGACCAGGGCGCGGCTTGGACTAGCGCAGAGGGGAGCAACTATGCTGGCTCCCGTCTAAGCCTAAGGGCTCGTGGACAAACTGTAGGGTCGCCAGGAGATGAGCACCTGGACGTACTAAAGTCTCATATTGTGGGCCTTGAGGATTCAAGCCCTAGCCGGTGTCACAACGGCTGCAGGATGCGTCCCTGGAGGTAGAACAGGGGAACGGTCGGTGGATCTGCGACAGCAGTCCTCCCGACTAGGTTCGAGGAGCCCGTGGATAAACTGTGGGGTCGTCAGGAATGAGCGACCTGACGTACTATGTAGCTCAGCAATTTCCCTAAAGTTGTGACTCCGACACTTTCTCTCTGAGGTGTTGGTTTTAAGACCGAGAACTTGAATATGGACGCGAGATAGATAAGGGAGGACAAGATTCTGGGACTTGGGAGTATAGTCTTTGACCGAGGTATCCCAAGGGGTGGACGCACGGTCCCAGATGTATGATTCACCTCCTTAAGATCATGATTATTATTATTCTCCCATCTCATTCTGGGCTTACCTCTTGGGCGCTTCCAGTTTAGATTTGATACCAGAAGTTTCCACACACATCTTTCATTCGCAATTCGTGTCGCACGTAATGTTCTTCGTAAACTAAAAGGCTTAAGTACTATTTCATCTGATTTTCCATAAAGTTGATGTAATGCACTGTTATGTAGTTTTCTCTATTCACCTGTCTGTTCCTCTCCCTTTGGTTAAATTTTTTTTCTTAAGAACTTCAATACTCGCAATATTTGTTTTTCTTCAAGTATGAGACGATGTTTCATATCCATAATATAACCGAAAAATAACCGTTTATATATTTAAACCTTAATTGTTTTAGAGAGAGAGAGAGAAGTAGGGTAGACGAGAGTCACTATAATGTGCAATAGCGTGCGTTTCCAGACTTGAGCGTATTTTTTTTTTCTGCAGCTCATTTTTAACATTTTCTTCCTACAACTCTTAAAAGAATTTTAATCCAAACTTTAGTGATGCCGCATTTTGACTACTGTGATGTTCTACTAACTGACATAAGTGACGGATTATCGGACAAACTGCAGCGTGTCCATAATATGTGTATCAGATTCATATTTAATGTTCGAAAATACGATCACATTTCTCCATTATTCCACGAATTGTCATGGCTACATCTAAAAGAGAGAAGAAAATCGCACTGTCTAATTCTCCTATTTAAGATCTTACATACCTCGATTCCCAATTATTTATCATCCCGTTTCCAGTATCTATCCTCAAACCATAACTTAAACACAAGATCACAACATAGCCTCTTACTTAATATACCGCAACATAGGACATCACATCACTCCATGTCATATACCATCTCCACTTCTCGCAACTGGAATTCCCTACCACAAGAAATAAGGGGCTACCGTACATTGGCATCTTTTAAAAGAAATCTAAATTTATATTTGCTCTAAACTCGACTTCATTATTATCCAGTGTAAGATATATATATATATATATATATATATATTAATTGGTGTTTCCCGTATAATGTATCATATTTATATTATTATTATTATTATTATTATTATCTTATCATTATTGTTATTACCCTATAAAATGTTGTTGTTACATGACATTTACATTGCTACATTTATTGTATCTTTAACTGTTTATAATTAGTGTAGTGTATATCTATATTTGTCGAATATTTATTTGTATTTGTGCTGATTGAGTGGAAGAGAGAGCCTTATGGCCTTAACTCTGCCAGAATAAATAAAGTATTATTATTATTATTATTATTATTATTATTATTATTATTATTCTTTTAACTAGCTATTATTCCTATGTATTTGAATTCAGTCACTTCTTCAAAAGTTCCCTCACATGTTCTTAACTGTGCATTTTCATTACATAATACACTTCTACGTATTACCACACATTAGTTTTATTGTATTTTTTATTATATTACAACATATTATTTTTTAAATATTATTCTATGCTGGGGTATAATTGCTAATAAATAAATAAATAAATAAATAAATATATATATATAATATATATATATATAATTTAATCCTGGTGGAGTGGAAGGGAAGACCTTACGTTCTTAACTCCTTCAGGTAAAATAAACCATAATGATAATAATAATAATAATAATAATAATAATAATAATAATAATAATTATTATTATTATTATTATTATTATTTATTATTATTATTATTATGTCCACCGCTGTGGTCACGCAGCGGGCCCGGGTTCCATTTCCGGTCGGAACAAGCTTCCTGGGTGAGGGTTTTTTTCCGGGGTTTTTCCTCACCTGTAAGACAAATTCAGGTAGCTTTGAGGCCCGAAAGGTCTCCGAACATCATCTGGCCATCAACATCACCCTTATCACCATTATCTCCGGTGTGGAAAGCAACGGGAAGCTACCACATCTATAATTCCCTAGTAAAACAACAAAGCATAGCATGAAAATGCTACGATTGCAGTGAAAAGACCTGCCCTAGGGCAGGACACTGTAGAATTATTATTATTATTATTATTATTATTATTATTATTATTGTTATTGATAGTTTACTATATGAAATGTCATACTCATAGCAACTCATTATTATTATTATTATTATTATTATCATCATCATCATCATCATAGTTCATTCAGGAATTTAGGCAATTTGTTTGACCTCTTTTGTCCTCAATAGAAATACCGTCCAAATCGAATGAATAGATGTCCCGGTCTTCTTCCTGCAGGTTTATAGCCTAAAATCTGCTAGGGTGTTCTGTAATCTTCCATTCTAAGAACATGCTCCATCCATCTTAATTTATAATTTGAAATTTTGTTTTCCATTATACAGTTCATCTAAGATATATTCATTTTTATGATGTAGTAATGTGTATCCAGCGGTCCTTCGAAGATAGCATATCTCTTTTCAGCACATCTAAGTCTCTGAATATTCATCTGTTTCAGTATCCATACTTCGGTATTGTAAAAAAAATAGTTGGAAGGGCCAATGTTTTATACACTTTAAATCTTGAATGTTTTTGGATTAACTGCGACTTGAAAATAAAATTTATTAACCCTAAAATTCTTTTACTTTTTTATATTTACATCATTTTAATGTGAGATACTGCATTATGTATGTATATATAGGCTAGGACGTTTTTTAGTCTGTTTTATACACTTTCTATCTTGAATGTTTTAGATTAACTGCGACTTGAAAATATTTTTTTTATTTATTTCTAGTCAACGAAATTTAATATTGTGGTTATGCTTTAACAACTCCAGGGGATCCGCTATGTGCTGCCAGTTTGACAATGAAACACGATTATACGAAATCCAGGCAATTCTCAATTATATCCGTGGGAATGTTATCAACTTTATTCAGCCAATGGATGGAAAAGAACAATGGAATAGATCACGTTTGACTTTTACACTGAATTCACTTAACATAATAAATCGCAATAAATGCATAATAGGAAGAATAATAATAATATTAATAATAATAATAATAATAATAATAATAATAATAATAATAATAATAATAATAATAATTCAAAATTAAACACCTTACTGTTTGCAGATGGCCAACTCCAAAATGTTATTGCCTAGTACAGTTTTACTTATAACAGGATCTACCCCTTGGAATACCATGATTGGTTTCTGTTTTCTCTGCAGATATTTTCAGTCCATACTCGTGGTGTATTTTTTGAAGTTCATACAGATCTCTAGATTATATTTTGAATCTGCAATTACACAGTGGGAAACAAACACCTGGTGGTTTTTAAAATAATTTAGCACTGTATGCTTAGTCAAATATAAATTTGTGTAATGTTGAAATATATAAAATTTTAAGGAGTTTTAGATTACATTTTTCACTGATGTTTTCAGTGTTTGTTTAAGAAGTTAGTAACACAGTTGACAATAGCGGTTATCATCTGACAATGCAGTGTGATGGAGTGTTGGTCTGTAATGGAACACATTCAGGCATTAAGAACTAACTCTGTTACAGTTATTCAGCAGGATTTTCTGTGTTGCGATTATCTCTCTAAGAACAATATGTCACTGCGGGTTGGAAAATGTCATGAAGTTCTGTACCAGATGCAAAACTGAAGTCTGTATCATATCTCAAAGCCTGCATGATAACTCTACAAAAATAAGCTTGTTCATGAGATACAGTACCCAACTTTTATTTTTCTTATCTCGGTCAATCATTATTGTAAATATGCTTAATTCTTTTTTACCTCAAATTAAGTTTCTTTTATCTTAAATGAAATATTAACAAGCCGCTACTGAACCATGTCATACTAACTTCATGAAATTTTATATATTTTAACAAGACGAAAATATACCTATATCTTGATTTTAACATTATTTTTAAAACCATCAATTGTTTATACCCCACCCTTTATATTTTGTTTATCTCTAAACAATAGAACCTAAAGTGTTTAATTTTGTATTATTATTATTATTATTATTATTATTATTATTATTATTATTATTATTATTATTATTATTATTATTATTATTATTATTATTATTATTATTATTATTATTATTATTTCATTGGGTTTTTTAACAGTTATTTTTTTTCCGATGAACGGGGAGTTAGCCCGTTGCATCAACCCCCAACTTGGAGGACCAGGAGTTTAATTTTGGAGTCCTCGTCTCCTAGATGGGCTGTCTACCAAAATTATCGAGCCCCATCCGCCCGTTGTGGAATATTCTTAGCTTAAATTGGTACGGACACATTAGAAGGATGGAAGAAGGAAGACTGCCTAAGATAATCATGGATTGGGAACCACAGGGAAGAAAAAAGAAGGGTAGACCAAATATTACGTGGATTCAGGAAATCAATGAAACTAAGAGGGAGTGGGAAATAGAAGAAGATATATGGATGAACAGACAAGAATGAAAAATGTGTTGAATCAAATGTGTAGTTAACTGTGAACATGGGTACCGGAAAAATGTATATTCATTGTAAAAGCCGGAATAATAATAAAAAAAAATATTATTATTATTATTATTATTATTATTATTATATTATGTCTATTATTACTTTATTGTGATTTATTATGAAATGTGAATTCAGTGTAAATGTCAAATGTAATTCATTCCATTGTTCTTTTCAATCCATTGGCTGATTTAAAATTTGGTAATATTCCCACGAATATAATTGGGAAAGGCCTGGATATTCGAAAAATCGTGTTTCATTGTCAAACTGGCTGCACACAACGGATCCCCTGGAGTTCTTAATGAATAACCACAATATTAAATTTCATTGACTAGAAAAAAGTACATGTGATAATATTTAGTAGTTTCAGGGTTTACCCCTAGGTTTCACTGTTGCATGGTATGGAAACAAATGAAAGACTGAGGGAAAGTGAGTGGTAAATAGATATTAATACATTTTGCAGTAAAACTATCTTTCTATGTAAATGTTCCATATCACACACATTTTAATCATATACTAGCGGTCCCGGCAGACGTTGTCTTGCCCGAAAGTTCAATTCTCGTGTCATGGCCGGACGATAAAAAATATAAGTTACTTTTTTACCATAAAATTCACAAATTAATAAGTTCGCAAAAAACTCCTCACTGTCATCTGTTGTGGCTCAAGAAGCGTGCATTATGGCGTCACATTGTTGTCGCGCGGAATATGTTGGTAATGCAGATGACTATGCATCTGACATAAAAAATCGTATTACTCGATAGCAGCGCCACCTACCGGATTCTATTGTGAATCCAAACCATCCAGGGACCCACTCAAACACACACGCAATATTTCGTTCATTTAAGCAGTTTTTAGTTACGGATTTCAAGTAAACTTCCACTTCTTTGTCTGATTTCGCTCACTTTTGGATATCTACCTCGGTTGATTTTAACAGGATATACTGAGTTTCGTTGTGAAACATGGAATATTGTGACCGCTAGAGCGATTTTTAAATTTCAACTTCATGTTAAATACTACACACAATGGTTTTAGAGGATCCAATTGTGAATCTAAACCATCCAGGGACCTACTCAAACACACACAAAAAAATCATCAACATCGGTCTAGTCGTATAGGCATTTTTTTTTAAATTTCGGATTTCAAGTAAACCCCTACTTATAACGGTCGGGTTTCGCTAATTTTTGGATAGTACATACGTCTTTTTTATTAATAGGATATTCCGAGTTTTGTTGTGAAACATTGAAAATTGGGATCGCTAGAGCGATTTTTAAATTTTCGTTTCAAGTGAACAACTATAACTAATGATTTTTGAACATTATAGATAACGACTAAATACTCAACGCATCTGAAACCCTGTATCTATCGATTTTCACAAAGATCGGTTGAATGGTTTAGAAGACTATAAAGGACAGACATACATACATTCATTTATATGTATATATATATATATATATATATATATATATATACCCTCAACTCGTGTCCAACTCGGGGTCGGGTGGAGGGATGAGATAACAAGGGTGCCGGCCGACCATGCCTGACGCACCATCACGGAGGCAGATGAATGAATGAAACGAAATGGATGAGCTGAGTAGGGAGAAATGGAGGGAATCAAATATGTGGCCGGGGAAAACGGGAGAAAGCCCAAGAAAAACCTGCCCAAGCTCCATTTCGTCCACGACGAAACCCACATGGAATGCCCGAGACTCGATCTTGGGACCCCTACGGTAAGAGGCGAGCGTCTAACCGCTTTCAGTTGCTTACAGAAATTATTTCCCCATATTCTCAAGTAATATGGGGCATTTAATAAATTACGCAACTTTTAAAGATGCAATAATTAAGTCAAAAGTGTATCGAAATAAAAAAACATTTTTTATTTTTATCTACATACACTCCCATTTAAGTGCAGAAAATTATTTCAGATATATGTCCACCTCTACTGTCTCCGCATACAGTTACTCACGCTATGAATTTCGTGATAACCTTTCACAGACATCTCTGTTGATGCCGTTAATGACATGTTGAATTTCGTAAGTTGGAGAACTGTATGTGGGTTGTTCACGTAGACTTTAGACTTCACATATCCCCATAAAAAAGAAGGCACATGTAGTAAGGTCACAAGATCTAGGAGGCCATTCCAAGTCGCCACGAATTGAGATCACAGATTTCATAGATCGAGTAAGTACCTCCCGAGACAGTGGAGGTGGACATATGCCTGGTATAATTTTCCGCACTTAAATGGGAGTGTGTGTAACTGAAAATGAAAAGAAATTATGCATATTTTTCTTAATTATGACATTTTTTAAAATTGCGTTATGTATGAAAGGCCCGTTACATGCTATACAATCATATGGAGGTGAAATCTAAAATTTAGCAAAATTGTACTTATATCTTTGTTTTCCCTGAATACTTTAAAAGGAAGTAAAAAGTACTAGATGGGATATTAATTTGTTTTATTTCTTATACAATTTTGTGTTACTATCACAAGCATAATGAAATGCTAGTAAACTTAAATTCTCTGTATAGTAAGATTGAGGCCATGTTTCATATCTAGCGATCCCACTACAGACCTTAGGAAGCCCTTAGAAGTTTAAGGCTCCCTCTTCTTTTTAGACAATCGGTACAAAATGTTAGGGGATTGTCAGTCTTACGTGATGGCTACTTTTACAGCAGACCTCTTCCAATCAACCAGGGAAGAATATTAAGTACAGAATAAAACATAAGATCATAACATAGAAGAAATATTTATAAATACATAGATTAAAATAAAAACACATCAAGTCTATATTATTAGAGACGCAAAAGGTCGGAAAACGTACATTAATTCGCTGAAACCGGTTACAAAAGAAATATATTTAAATTTATTTTAAAGGAAGCTAATGTCCGGCAATCTCTTATCGTAAGAAGTCCCAGAGTCTAGCAGTTGGTACGGGACAGGAATTACTAATAGTGGAACATTCTGTATTGTGGGATGTTAAGTAAGAGTTTCTGGTGCGATTGTGTGCTTAAATTGTGATTTTAGGTGTAATAAATTCTTCTCCGTTAAATAAAAGACAATTTTTTGTGCTTCCATAAAATATAAGTACAAAAATGACCGTTTCATATGTATTCATTTTAAAGTTTTTTTTAAAGAAGTTGCGATTTATAGGCAATAGGTACAAGGCATTCAATACTATCTGTTCATTTACCTTACTTCTGACCTGTAAGCTAATTGGACTATGTTATGCATCAACCGGCCAAGCGCCTTTTAAAAATATATTTTGATTCCATCTGTTACACTGGCTAATGAAGTAAGTGTACGCACTCTTTTAGCGCCAAATCTTAAATATAGCCTTAATATTAAAGAAAAATTTAAACGCCATCAGTCGTATCAGATCCTATGTTCTGTAACATACGGTTAGGAAACAAAATCTTCATAAATGCTAATATAAATTTTGTATCATGCAGCTAAGCATCAAATGTTCCCGCTCTTAGATTGCTAATGCATAACTGTCAAACAAGAAAAATAACTTGCAAAATTCAATGTTGTTTGTTTGGCGCTACAATAAATAGCGAAAATTGTATAAAACTTTAAACGTATTTTTCTTGAAACTTAGATAATGGCGAATAGCCGGTTGACGCATAACACCGACCAATTAAAAGTAGTTACAAATAATATTGTTTGAATAGGTCAGTAAAGACATTAAATGGTAGAATAAAACAGGAACACTCTCAGGCCTAAATTGACACTTAAATTACGTTCACATCACTCACCCTCCTCTCACCACTCCGTGCGCGAGCAGAAAACAAGCCAAGGTTAACCAATCCACCAAGTCAGGAGTTGAATTACTTCCCTGTAATTTAAATGGTGCTAGGTTTTAGTTCTTCCAGTTAAAAGCGTCAGCTATTTTTTTTGGACACGGCCTTGGTATATCAAAAATGCTTTTTGAAGAAATTTCAAGGTAGGTTTCGGGATGTAATGATTGAAAGTTCCCTTGTATTACACGGTAAGAAAGAAAGTACCGGTAACTGAATATCTATGTATCATTTTTATCTTTCTTGTCTACCACAGTTGCAGATATTGTACTTCACGAATGTGTATGTCCATCCATAGTAATTCTGCCCGAAGGCAGGTCCTTCACTGCAATCATAGTATTTTCATGCTATGCTTGCAGCTTTACTAGGGAATTGTAGGTGTGGTAGCTTCCCGTTGCTTTCCACACCTGTGAAGGTTGATGATGATAATTTTAAGGATGATGGCCATATGATTTCGGGGACCGTTTGGGCCTTAAAATTTTCCTGACATTTGTTTACAGGTGAGGAAAAACCCCGATAAAAACCTGAACCAGAGAAACTGCCCCGACCGGGAATCGAACCCGGGCCCGCTGCGTGAAAAGCAGCACGCTACCTCGAGACCACAGCGGTGGACATATTGTGTATGTTGGTGTGTGTGTGTATATATATCAGACAAAAAATCGATGCACAACAAACTGTTATCGAAAGGATAACAAAGAGAGCTTTACAGTGGTATGGACATGTACAACGGATATCGGAGGACCAGTGGCCTAAACATGTGTTAGATTGGATGATACCAGGCAGAAGGAAGAGGGGGAGAAGTAGAAGAACATGTTATGAGGGAATATATGATGTCATGATGAAGAGGGGTATGGAAGAAGGACAATGGGAAGATAGGAATCTTTGGAAATCAGGAATCAAGGGCAAACTGCTGTAAAGTGGAAAGCCTGTATTAAGTATTAAGGAATATATACAACATAAAAAAAATTAATGCTTCAGTCGGGATTTGAGCCTCCCAACTGCTCCACTCGGGCATTTTAGCACAAACATTTATTTTTCTTCATTATGTAAATTCTCAATTCACTAGATGCAATTAACCGAGTGGCGCAGTCGGGAGCGCGCTAATGTATCGAGTTAGAGGTCTCGGTTTCAAATCCCGGCTCAGACATTTATTTTTCTTTCATGTCATAACTGTCGGCGTTATGCATCAACCAGCTATGCGCCATTTGTAAGTTTCAAGAAAAATACGTTTAAAGCATAAGTCAATCTTCACTATTTATTGTAGCGCCAAACTAATAATTCTTGATATAGCAGTTATTTTCCTTGATTGACAGTTATGCATCAACAATCTAAGAGCGGGAACATTTAGTGCTGAGCTGCATGATGCAAAATTTAGATTAGCATTTATGAACATCTGGTTTCATAGCCGTTTGTTACAAAATATAAAATCTCTGACAGGACTGATGGCGTTTACAATTTTTTTAATAATTAGACTATATTTAAAGATTGCGTACTCTTACTTCATGACCTAGTGCAACAGATGGCATCAAAATCGGTTATTTTGAGTGGCGCTTAGCCGGTTAATGCATACCATCGTCCAATTGGCCTACATTACTAAATGTCAAAAGTTTAATTATAACATCTAAACATGTATGTTATATAATCTACGAATCTCTTCATGAGATTCTATTTCACATGCAGTTGAAACTAAATACAACTCATTAAAAAATAAAAAGGACTCATGTGACAAAATTAAAATGTCAAAAGAGAAGCAAGTTTAACATTGGGGATTCACAGCGCCCTCCATAAATGTCATAAAAAACTATGAATACATCGGCCGACATACTACATTCATAAAAAAGACTCGCCTACTCTACAGTGTTATTCAATTAGCAATCATTGCTCCCTATAGTATGCAACCAGCTACTCACCATTTGCAAGATTTGCTGTCATGTGACACGGCCCACCAAACTGCCAACAACAGAAACTGCCAACTTCAACACAGCCTCATTTTTTATTATTTTTAAAATGTATGTTGAGGAAAGCTAGTTATAACATTACGAAGCGTAGCTTTTATATGTCACAAAATACGATTGCCCATCTCAGTGCTACCAACACAAACAATAGTAAAAATGAAAATAAAATTTCTGGTTAATAATAGCAAGAGTCCATTACGTATAAATATTAAAAAACAATAAAAGTAAGAGTTCTACATTTTACCAAAATGTGTGTCACGCAGGAACTGCGTAAACCAAGCGAATTCCTTAACAATCGGAATTTATGGTTCTGTTTTGCTGGTTCACCGAATGTATTACTTATTGTTTTATTAAAATAGAAAACTCAATTATTGAAGCCAGCTTATTTAAAAGTGTCGTGACTGCAGTGAAAATATAAAATAATTACCTGATATATCAGTCGTCCTCATCTAAAATGGAAATCACTTTTAAAAAAATCATCGTGTAGTTCAAACCATGTACACCATTCAGGAACATGTTCTATCTTCGGCATCTCATTTGGTGCCATTATTGTGTAGAAATTTTAGAAATTCTGTATGTTTAAATAATGTACGAACATTGCTTCTGATTTATACCAACTTTCTTTGATCAAGTATTAACTTTTTTCTATGTTATTTTATTAAAAATTCAATTTTTACTTTCATTCACGGGAGTAAATTTACTTTTTCCCCTCAACACAAATTTAGTAAGTAAAGTAAAGTGATCCCACGGCAGGCCTCGAGAGGCTCTTTGGGGTAGTGGGAGGTTAAGGCTCCCACTTTCTGAACAATGGGCACTTGATGTCAGCCGGGTTGTCAGCCCTGCTTGATAGCCGCCTTTACCACCAGAACAAGCGTCTGGTACTCATTTCAGTTAAAGGCTGAGTCGACCCAAGGGCCATGGTGCCGCCAGAGGGTTCGGGTCTTGAACCCTCGACCTTCCGGCTTGTAGCGCAGTGCCTTAACGCTACGGCGTGCAAATTTAGTATCTGATTATTTAGATCAAATATTCTATACATATATTGGACACCTGTATATTCAAGCACTATACTTTTTTTTATGATTTGTAATAATTTAATGATCAAGTTTTGAGCATTGTTGCTTGTTATATTTCATCAACGACACAAAATTAATAATAAGATTTTGATATTTAAAGAACTCAACCTTATTTCTTAAGTAATTTTGTGTAACACTAGTTTGGTTTAAATTATTCAAATATTGAGGCCGGTAGAATATTTTTTGTAATATAATCGGCAATCGAATCTTGGGCTGGAGGTCAGACAGACTAATTATTGTATTGTATTGTATTGTAAGCCTATGTTTTCCCTTTACAGAGATTTAGGCGCTCTCCCCCACAGGGAAGAATTTGAACCATACTAATTTAATAGTGGAATGCAGGCTTTCACGGCCGGTAATCATGGTAATAAAAGATTCCGGGCTATGTGGCCGTGGTCTATAACTGGCGTTTCTTCCAGACGTTTCTCCCTCAACTGCGGACGGCATCTTCAGTGGCGAGCGCTTCCAGCTGTTGTTTCCCTGTCGTAGACTCGACTGCGAGTCTACGACAGGGAAACAACAGCTGGAAGCGCTCGCCACTGAAGATGCCGTCCGCAGTTGAGGGAGAAACGTCTGGAAGAAACGCCAGTTATAGACCACGGCCACATAGCCCGGAATCTTTTATTACCATACTAATTTAGTTACACTTGTTTTCGTATAGATGTCATTTTGAGTGGTACGTGGTCAGCGTTCCGCCTCATGCTGACATCTAGGAAACCAAGGTAGTACTAGGACGGGAAAATTCTGTAAAATTTGCTTAGAGGCCTTTACATTCAGGCTTAAGGGTTTTTTACGAGCCTGAAAATCTTGAGACTCGGAACCCACGGCTTAAAGTCCCACCCGGAGGACTTGCTCTTTGGATTTTTCCTTCCTAAAAAATATTCCATCGACCCCGGCCGGGTTTGAACCCGCGACACTCGGGACCAGAGGCAAGGAGCATAACCACTAGTCCACCGCGACTAATTATACTTTATGAAATGGCCAATAATTTTACTCTGATAATAAATTATACAAAAAATGGAGCACCTTGAACATCTATTACGTACCGTAGTTTAATATACTTCTTTGTTAATTTTGGACCTAAAAGACCAACAGTTGTTCTACCATTTATATGACTCTAGTGCATCCGATTGGATTAGGAATTCATAATAAACAAAATTCGCTCAACTATTGTCGGTCATCCTTCAATTTAAAGAGATTATAACATAAATGCCACCGCTGTGGTCTCGAGGTAAGCGTGCTGCCTTGTCACGCAGCGGGCCCGGATTCAATTCCCGGCTCCTGTGTGAAGTTTTTTTCGGGGTTCTTCCTCACCTGTAAGACAAATGTCAGCAAGCATAGGGCCCAGAGGTCCCCGAAAATCGCCCGGCCATCATCCCGTATCATTATCACCGGTATGGAAAACAACGGGAAGTTACCACACCTATAATTCCCTAGTAAAGCTGCAAAGCATAGCATGGAAATGCTATGATTGCAGAATTACTATGGATGGATTGATGGATAACCTATATGCTTGGTCGTACTAGCAACTGTTTCTTGTTTTAAGGATGGCAATTTAAAATTGAAACAAAAGAGGAAAGGTTTTTTCCGAAGGAAGTTCCACAATATTAATTTTATTTATTTATTTTATAAATAATTTTATTTAATTATTTATTTATTAAATATAAATATATTAGTTTTACAAATTTGAACACTGTGTATATATTGTTTTTTTCTAGTTATATGTAACTTAGTACATTTATTAATAAATTGATATCACAGAGTGAACTTATTTATATACTATAAATATGAATATATAGCTAACTATAACAAATTTGCTAGGGTTTGGTGCTCCATGTAACCTAAAATACCTTGGTGCTCCTAGGGTTAATATCATATACTGAATTTCTCTGATAAACATAAAGAAATGCGACCGCTAGGGCGATTTTTAATTTTCGTTTCCGGTGAACTCCTACATCTAATGATCAGATTTTGCTATTTAAATAACTTAACCTTCTTCTTTAAGTAATTGGTATAGACCTAGTTTGGTTTCAATGATACAAATATTGCTGCCGGTAGAGCCTTAATGGAACACACGCACAAACACACATATGTATATAATTATATAGGCTATATATATATATATATATATATATATATATATATATATATATAGTGAAAGTAAAATTAGATAGAAAAAGTAAAAGTAGATGAAGAGGATAAACAAGAAAGTGATATTAAGAACAGAATAAATAAAGGTATAGCAATAACAGCAATGATGAATGGCGTCTTATGGAACACACATGAATCCAGAAAAAAAAAGTTGCAAATATATAATTCAATAATGAGAACTGTAAGATATGGAGCTGAAGTTCGGAAATTCAACAAAAAACTTAGAACAAACCTTATGTCGATGGAAATGGATTTCTTAAGGTGAGCAGCAAGATGTTCAAAATTAGAAAAAATAAAAAATACTGTCATACAGAAAAAATGAATATTAGTTATTCATTAATAGACTATGTAAGATATCAGTAATTAAATTGGTATGGACATTTACGACGAATGCATGAAGGAAGGTTACCCAGAAAAGCATTGGAATGGTGTCTACTTGAAAGAAGAAGGGAAGGAAGACCTATAAACTCGTGGATGCAAGAAATAAGAACTTGGAATGAGAACAAGAGCACTGGAAGGCATGGAGTGGATTGAAAGAGACGAGTGGAAAAATAAAATAAAACTTTAGGCACAGAAATATGCATAAACATTAAAAAATATGCATTTAAATAAATAAATATATATATATTTATTATATGAAAAGAAAAATGAATGCTAGAGTCGGGATTTGGACCCAAGTCTCTAAACTCTGTACGTTTAGCGCTCTAAGCAACAGAGTTACCCAAGTATTCCAACACAAACATACATTTTTCTTATATATAAGAACATTTTTCTTAAATGTATGTTTGTGTTGGAATACTTGGGTAGCTTAATTGGTTAGAACGCTAAACGTACAGAGTTTAGAGACTCGGGTTCAAATCCTGACTTAAGCATTCATTTTTCTTTTCATATCATATTTGCCTTCATTGCCAAATGTCAAAAGTAATAGTTATAATATCCATATATATATATATATATATATATATATATATATATATACATGTGTGTCTATGTGTGTATGTATGTATGTATGTATCAATTTTCATGGTTATTTTAGGTCTACTAGACAGGATCGAAGAAGGTATTCAGGTTATATCTTTTTATACGCATCTTTTCATATCAATAACGTCAGTAGCTTAAAATTCCCTCATATGGCTAAGTATTTACATACACGTAAACCCTTAAAATTCACTCATATGGCTAAGTATTTACTATACGTGGACTAAAGATTCTTAAAGAATTGAGTAAAATTTTGTATACAAATGGTGCAAGAGTTTAGTGCCAGGCATTAAAATATTACAATTTCTTGATAATGCTTCATTCGGAAAACACTTGCATACAATCGCAATTTTACAGATAAGATTTACGAACTTGTGGAATTGTAACTGTTTAAGAGACTGAGAAATCTTCAGACTTGGAACCTACTGATGATGTAGATTAACTAGGCGGTAGCTAGGAAATATTAAAAGCCAACGCGTATTAACAGAACTAACAAACTGAACTGGATGTCCTAAATATCAATAATGCATAAATCTATTTTATAACGGAATTCGACAGTTTATAACAGTTGAGAGAAACTTTCAAGAAATGGCTGAATAAAGATACTTGGGCACCAACAGGAATGAGGTGCAGAAATATATTAATTGAGGCAATTTTGGTATCGGGTAATGTGGACCCTTCGGTTTGAGTGAACACTGTTAATCTTCTTCTTCTTCTTCTTCACTTCCTGGTTTAGGCAAGAGTTGTCTGTTTCGTCTTCACTAAGACCATCTCTTCCGAGGACGTCCGACATCTCTTCTTCCTCTTGGAAAATAATGGAAGATTTTATTTGGTAATCTACTTTCTTCCATT
This sequence comes from Diploptera punctata, assembly GCA_030220185.1. NCBI lineage: Eukaryota > Metazoa > Arthropoda > Insecta > Blattodea > Blaberidae > Diploptera > Diploptera punctata. The sequence goes on along the minus strand of JASPKZ010006308.1, from coordinate 53,629 downwards.
CTTTCTACATGTTCTTTCCACTGCACCTTGTTGTTAAATATCTTTCTTTTATGGAGTAGATCTGCAGTTCTTCACGGATATCCTCGTTTCTTATCTGGTCCATTCTAGTGCAGCCTTTTACTCTTCTTAAACATTTCACCTCGGCTGCTTGGATTTTACTTTCTTGTTTGGTAGTGTTAATCCAAGATTCACTCCCATACAAAAGGACAGGGACAGCCTTGTTTTATAAAATTTTAATTTTGTTTGTTTATGGGCTTTATTATTCAATGTTCTATTTATTGTACCACAAATACCTTAAAAATGATGTGTTTACCCTTCGGTTTGAGTGAACACTGTTAATATCTTCTTTAATTTGTGGTGCCCTCGAACAGAAAATAGTTTTAATTCTTCCCCTCATCAACTTTGAAGTGTTCAAGAAAAGTTTATTTTATTCTTTGTGGGAAGAAAAGGGTTTATTTCTGATATTTATGAAAACGACCAGTTTAAAAGTTTTTCAAGTTAGGAATAATTTCTTAATTTGTGCTATTGAATATTATGAATATTGAAAAATCTCCTAAATATTTTATATTATGTAGATGCTATTTTAATATAATGAAGGGTTTCGTTTGATATTATGTGTCATGGCGACTGTATATAATAATTATTAATAACAAAGTAATTCGGTTAATGTGGATCCTCCATGAGGCGGTTAAATTGGACCTGGGGCCACTTTACACGAATACGTATATTTTATCAGTAAGTATACTATTTGTAAAATCCATGCACTTAATTAATTTTATTTAATATCCTCGTAATTTTACTAAGCCCAGAGACCATCGATGTCAGCAGATGAATGACGTGTGAATGTTATAATAAAAAATAATGTTTCAAAACATTAAATAAATATCAACGATTTTTAAGTACGATCAGCCATAAATACTCTCAGATTAATTGTACCTGTCTGTATAAATTAATAGAATAAATCAACTTAAAAATAGTCTAAAAGCTAGAGCAAAGTATGGGGTCCATTTTACCCGAATATGGAGGTTAAAGTGGACCTTTCTTGTAATGTAAAAAATGTTACAAATTATGAAGATGTTTCCACAATTGAATAAAATAACAGTGTTTTTGATAGTTGTAACACCAATGAAAACCAATGGAAAAATAAACAAAATTCAAAACCCTTTATTAAAAAAAAACAACAAATTCAAAATAGGGGTCCACATTACCCGAAGTTCCTCTATAAGCTCACATTGGAAACGTGTGCTATTACACATTACAATGATTCTTATCATCCTAACGTCTCTAAAAAAATTTAAATTAAAAATATATAATAACAAAATGCATTTGTAATCATGATAAAATTCATCTGAAGAAGGTACAAAGTACTGAAACAATTTTTACGAATTCGTATTTTAATAAATATGAAAACGGTCCACCGCTATGGTCTCGGGGTTCCGTGCTGCCTTGTCACGCAGCGAGCCCGGGTTCGATCCCCGGTCGGGACATTTTTTCTGGGTGAGGTTATTATCGGGGTTTTTCCTCACCTGTAAGACAAATGTCAGGGAAACTTTAAGGCCCAAACTGTCCCCGCAATAATCATCATTTATATTCACCTTAGGTTAAGCTTAGGATTAAGGACTCTCCTGGCGCACCATTATCATTATCATCACCCATCATATCATCGGGGCAACGTAACCCCGCCTTCCAGGCGCCCCAACCTCAGAAGTGGGTTACAAGTACGCCATGCCAGGAGAGAAACCAGGAATGTCGAAAGACAAACCTGGGGCATTTGAAAAAATAAAAAATAATAAATATGAAAATCATATAAAACTTTAAATTTTATTTTATTTTATTAACGTATATAAAACTGAATCCATATTTGGTTCGTCTTCCGGGCTTATAGGCCGTGGTCTGGTTGTCTTCTTACTCGACGTTTCGTCTACTGCTGCGGTAGACATCATCAGGAGATACTGCGTGCTTTCTGTGAACTCCTCAACAGTCGGCTGCAGACTGGCTGGTCGTTGGAAACTGTCTCTCTGTTTATAGCTAAACCCCGGGTGGAGGGGAGGTTTTCTGCGCGCACCGAGTTTTGCGTTGTATTGCCGTTTGCAGAAGTCATAGGCTTCGTTGTCGTGTTATGCAGTGCTGGGATCCAAATTTTGTTTATCTTCAGGTTTCTTCTTTTTTGTTGAAGGAATTTTTATGTTTATATATTTCTAGGCTTCTCTGTATAGTCTGGTGTAGTAATGTGATGTTTGTGATAATACCTGGGTATCTTCAAATCTTATAATATGTTGTTGGTTGTTCATCAAGTGTTCCGCTACGGCCGATTTTTCAATTTGAATGATCAACACACGATTACAAGAACACATGAGACACTGCAGGTTAAAACAAAATGAAAAATCGGCCGTAGCGGAACACTTGATGAACAACCAACAACATATTATAAGATTTGAAGATACCCAGGTATTATTACAAACATCACATTACTACACCAGACTATACAGAGAAGCCATAGAAATATATAAACATAAAAATTCCTTCAACAAAAAAGAAGAAACCTTGAAGATAAACAAAATTTGGATCCCAGCACTGCATAACACGACAACGAAGCCTATGACTTCTGCAAACGGCAATACAACGCAAAACTCGGTGCGCGCAGAAAACCTCCCCTCCACCCGGGGTTTAGCTATAAACAGAGAGACAGTTTCCAACGACCAGCCAGTCTGCAGCCGACTGTTGAGGAGTTCACAGAAAGCACGCAGTATCTCCTGATGATGTCTACCGCAGCAGTAGACGAAACGTCGAGTAAGAAGACAACCAGACCACGGCCTATAAGCCCGGAAGACGAACCAAATATGGATCAAGACGCCTGCCGTGAAAGCCTACAATTATGTATATAAAACTGTTATTCTTCCAGTTATATGCATGAGGAACATAGTATTTACTTTACAAGATGAGAAATGCTTACTAATAGTAGTAAATAAAGTGCTTAGGAATTTTTTGGAACAGATAGGTGAATGGAGAAGACTACGTGGAAGTGAACATGGGAAATCAGTTATGATAAGAACATTTAAGTCTAATATCATTCGATATGCAGGAAATGTGACAAGAAAGGGGAATGGAAGAGGAACATGGAAACTTATTTAGGAAATCCGGATTCGGAGCTCCTGGTAGGTAATCCAAGAATGAGATGATATAATAATATTAATCACGATTTGAGAAAGGTGAGATATACTAACTATTTAACTCATGTCCCAAATGGGAGTCAATGAAAAATCACGTTTCAGTAAATTTTTACAACCAATCACAGTCGTGTTTCACCTCGATAATCTTCGAATTATGTTTACCAAAATAAAGAAAGCTCTTCGATTTTAATATTCTGAACAAGTCAGATCATTATATTGTAGTGATTGACTCTCGAATAAATACGTTGAATATAGCAAATAATGAACAGATTCCTTGAAACTACACATTTGATAATTTTGTCTTCAATAATTGTGTTTTAAATAATGATTTTACGGAGTTGCTTAAAAAAAATTAATAAGAATAACCTATAATGTTAGTTATAATATAAGAGTTCGATGTGTCTCATTTTTTCTCCACTAGGGTGCATTCTTACAATATTGCGATCCTATTTGGCAATAAATAATATGATCTAGTTGCAGCGGATGAACAAATGAAACATAACGAAACATTTCTCATTTGTTTTCAAACATCGCCGTTTACATTAAATATATAAATATCTTAAAATAACTATATTTAAATAATGATTTGTGAGAAAACAGCTTAATTTTATTCGTTAAATAATCCTAACAAAATGACTCTCTTGATTTTCAAATCCTCTAGATAATTTGGAAACCACTCGTGGTATTACTTATGACAATTATTTGAAAATAGGTCAGGATGTGGATGTAAGGCGAGCTTTTGTCACTATGGTCACGATAGGGTTCGATTGGGTCAGTGGGTTAGATATGAATTGGTATAGTTTGCCATTTTGTAACAATCTGTGCGAAAATCGTTCCATTGTGAACAGAATGCTTAACCTAAAATAGATTCTCTTACTTCTTTCAGACATTTCCTTGTTTCAGGTAATTTCATTTACAACTACAAACTCCAAACTCATGGCTGACAACAAAACATTGGATTCGTAAAAGTTATTTGGTGCTTTCTCAAATCAATCATTGTGAAAGCGTTAGGTGGACAGCTATGAAATCCAATTCACTTTTTTATTTCACTTTTGCAACTCAAGAAAACAGCTAGTGATTTTGATTCCATTGATTTTTGCTTTACGAAAATGCAAGAATGGCATAGGCCTATCACGAAAAAAATATAAACTGCAAATCGCTTTCGAAATTTATTATTATTATTATTATTAACTTCTTCTTCTTATTATTATTATTATTATTATTTTAACTGAATGGACATATCGGTTACGTAAGTTCATGTCTACGCTTACATAAGCTCTCTATACTTCCCTACTCTCCGCTGACATTTTCCGATCATCGTCTATAATTCACCACCCTGAAATCGTTAATATAAATCCACCACTTTATTGTTAGTCTTACTGTTGAGCGTTTTGGTTCTGGCTTTCAACAAGACATTTTCATGCCCATCTTACATTCCCCATTCATGCCAAATGTCCAGCTCAAAGCTCTCTACGAGACTTAACTGTTCTTATTATATCTGATTACCCATAAAGTTCATGTAGTTCATTTTTAGATCAACACGTTTTCTCCATTCGTCTGTTTGTTCAGCTCCTTTCATTGGTCTAAATAGGGAAGGTTATAACTGAATTTATAGTCGCATTATTTTTATTGCAAATTATTTGTTGATTATTTAACAAAGTGTTACAATTATCTGTGAGTTCCATACGATTCTAACAGATGACCGTGTAAGGTAATTGGTTTATTATTTGACCAGGTGGCTATGCTTTTTGTTGCAACCGCGACATTCAATTGAATTACAAATGCTGATTATTTCATAATTTAAGTGTGTTTGTGTTTATTTTATTTTCACAATATTGATAATAATATTAATTTCGTGTGTAAGTATTAGTTTTAAGTAATCTGGCTGAAATACAGCAACTTAATTTAAATTTAACTGGACCGAGAAGAAACATTGAACAATATGGGGAATCAGTTCTAGAGACCATGAATGATAAGATATCAAGTGAATTTCCGCAAATTGGTATAGGCCTATGTGACATAAATCTTACATTTAAGAAGAATGTCAATTTAAAAACATATGAAGGTCCTAAGGAACGGAATTACAGAACTGTAAGTAAGTCTGTTAGTTATAATAATATGCCTAATATTACAGAAACAATCTCCATGCCTCAATTAAATGAAAAACAAGATGACTATAACATATCACAAGATGGTATTAATATACAGAGACTTCTTGATGATGATGAGAATCCAAACTGGCAACAAGTTCGTAGAAAAAAACGAAAGTATAATGAAATCAGCAAGCCTCTTCAAAATATTCCATCAATAAATGTATATAATCCTTATGATACACTTATGGATGGTACTGAGAATGCAGACAACATAAATTCATCTCAATCAACAAAACCACTTCCACTAACCACCACCCATATTTATACCGGGTGTAGTTAACGTACCAGAACTAAAAAATTGTGTAAAACAAACACTTTCTGATTTAGATTTCTCACTTAGTTTACTACAACATAATTTAACGTATACCTTAGCCACAGCAACGCGTGGCCGGGTCTTCTCTCTCTCTCTCCTCTCTCTCTCTCTCTCTCTCTCTCTCTATATATATATATATATATATAACAAAGTCGGATTAGTTACACTATTTATAACTCAAGAACGGCTGGACCAATTTTTATGATCTTTGATTTGTTTCCGCCCCAAATAGCAGATAACTATTAAAACATCGGAAAAATTAACGTAAAAATATTTAAGGGCGATACGACGTTCGCCGGACCAGCTGGTTATATATATATATATATATAATGAAACGATGAGTAGTTCATGGATAATGAAATTTCAACCTAAATTTTGCCTCAATGACGAGGAAAATCATCAAAAATCCATTGTCAACTGATCTATCCTGTAATCTGAACCCTTGGGGTTTTAATTGTCTTCCGTTGTCTGCATTATGTCAGTTCTTCATGCGTAATAATATAATAAGTGAAAACTCTGCTCTCTAGTGGATTCATTCTGAACTTGTGTTAAAAATAATCTAATCCTGGAATTTACCAACGTTATGCACACTAGAAATTATATTTTAACTGCTGTGATTTGTTTTACACAGAATTACTCTAAATTACTTACATGCAAATTACCTATTAAGCAGTAAGTTAGGCCTAATCGGAGATAATTAATTGATATGATTTGATAGCCTGTCGATTTACTGCTTATTTTACTGGCGAATTAAGGCACTTCTAGACCTCTTTCATCATCATCATCATCATCATCATCATCCAGGGATTAAGTCCTTCTCTTTCACTCGGCTATAACTAAAAATGTTACATATAATATTATTAAAACTAATGAATGTGCAAAGTTACATAAAAGTTGCTAAAATATACAAATTAAAGCAGCCTTGGCATACGAAAATAACACTGTCAATCTATAGTAAATATATTTAAACGTAAACTCCAAAATATTCTGCAATTTTATTATTTAAAGGGGAACTTGAAAATAATGCAGTATTTTAATACGTGGCCTTATACGCATTTTTCTTTCTTATTTCTTATTACTGTAGTGTGTACCGGCGCATTTCTTAAATCTATAATTAAAAATTACTTTTTGACAATGGAAGTTTAATGTTTTAAACTTGATAATAAAACAGCAATAAAAAACGGAAAATCGATTTACAATCGGAGAGGGAGAATCTTTGAATCGTATTTTATTCAGACACGGACATCTGTGATGAGTGATGAGCGCGCAATACACGCCAACTCCCAAAACACAAACATAAAATCCCAAAACAAAAACATAAAACTAACAAAAATATTTAGGATTAGAGGCGGCTGGTGGATTCAGAATCTGAGGTCTGGGGGCTATCAGTGACCTACAGTGCATGAGATGCAAAAAAGTGAATGACGCTTATACTCATAGCTGGCGCGAATATCACAGCTTTTTCCACTATAAAACATATTACAAAAATAAAAGTTACAGTTTAATGTTGCAAAATTGACATATTTTATATATTGTACTTGTATTCAGTTGATCGCTTATACGCCTAACTCGATATGAATTAAAATTGTTATTGTAGCATTTTGGCAGGATTTGATCTTCGCGCAGTTTGGGGGTAAATGATGACATGCAGATGTCCTTGAAAATCTCACGATCACTTTATTTTCTTCTACAAATTATCAATAGTGGATCACTCACAATATTCGCTAACAATTAATCTTGATTTAATGTTTATCTCACTCAAATTAATTCACAGTTTCTGATGAGTACACTTGCTTTTTTTTATCGCAGTCAAAACACAAAACTGACTGATTGGCCTCCGTTCTCGCTACATATTACATAGGCGGCGAGGAATTTTCTAGACTTAGGTTCGAGACACTTCGAACTATAGAAGCCTCTGGCCACCGAACTTTCCCTAAAGGGGAGGAAGGCTTTGGTGGAGACCTATGGAATGACAGCCCAGACATTTCGGTGTTAGCGCGGGTCTTTAGACTCACGAGTCGGCGACTCGTAAATCTATTCCGAGCAATGAGAGACCACTATCCTCGCCTTATTACGACGCGCCACATTATGTTACGGTTAATATGCAAGCCTCCTTTACACACAATGCACTGCAGACTCAACAGAGGGATTGAGTTAACACAGAGCGATGGAGACTCGAAATCACACGATAAACAAGGATTGTAATTTGTCACCAGTAAGGCGAGCCTCTTCACGTGCGCATTCGCCTAGGCGCTGTCAATCCCTTTCTTGCATTTCACGCACTGTATTAGTAGGTTTACTATAAAGACTCATAAATATGTTATATTAAAGACATCTAGAAGCCACAAGGGTTAAGTGAATTTTTTGGCCAATGCGCCTAATGCTAAACTCAGGGCGGATTTTACGGGGCGATACAGGTTTGTGCAACCATCAATTTTCAAATAACTCATCATTTCCTTATTAAGATTTAAAGAAAGGTATGTTTTTAATATAAACAAGCACTTAACATGTTTTTTCAACGTGAGCGATTCATCTCTTACAACGTGGAGAACAGACATTTTCATTGCTTCTTCCTGCGCGCGCGTATCCCCTCGCCACTTCGTAAAATCTAACTGTTACGTCTATGAATAGTCACCCTGCAAACGGAGATTGAGACAAGTGTTGAGTTTATGAACCTAAAGTCTGAATAAAATACTTACTTACTTACTTACTCACTGGCACTATCGAACCCGTAGGTTCATAGCCGCGCGGACATAAGCTCTCCATACATCCCTATCCTGAGCTAATGCTTTCCAATCATTCCCTGTATAATCTACTTCCCTAAAATCATAGTTAATGTTATTGTGTCTCACCTCATTCTTGGTCTACCAACTGGGCGTTTTCCTTCTGGCTTTCCTACAAGAAGCTTCCATGCAAGTCTTTCATTCCCCATACGTGCAACATGTCCTGCCCATTGCAGTCTACGAGACTTAACTGTTTTTATTATATATGGCTTCCTATAAAGACCATGTATTTCATGGTTATGTAGTCTTCTCCATTCACCTGTCTCTCCATCTCTCTTTGGTCCAAAAATTTTCCTAAGTACTTTATTCTCAAATACTTGTAATCTCCTTTCCTCCCTTAAAGTAAGAGTCCATGTTTCGCACCCATATAATATAACTGGTGGAATAATAGTTTTATATATTTTCAGTTTAACGTTTTTTGAAAGGAGTTGGGACATCAAGAGTCTCCAATGCATAATAGCACGCATTTCCGAATTGAACCTATGTTTAATTTCTTTGTGCATCTCATTCCTATTTGTGATTACTGCTCCTAGGTATTTGAATTCAGCCACTTCCTCGAAATTCTCCTCATTTGTCATTAGCTGTCCATTTCCATTATATAATGAATTTCTACGTGTGACCATATATTTAGTTTTATTAATATTTACTTCCAATCCTAATTTCTTAGTGTTACTCAACAGTGTGTGCGTATTGTCCTTTAGTATCTCCTCGCTATCGGCCAATAATACTACATCATCAGCATAAACTAACAGCTTATTAATACCATTCGAATAAAATACTTCTGAGCAAAATTTAACGATTTTCTATCCGAGTAATACCTTAGTTACCTACTACAATGTCTCCCCGAGACAATGTATTAACCACAAATCATTCGCTGACATCTGTAGGAAAAAAAGCATAACTAAATTCACGCTTATACAGTTACCTGTTGTCTAATAATTAATTTTTTCTATTTATTAAATTATATTATGTCATTAATGATTTTTTCTCTTTTTAATATAGAGCCTATCTTGTGCATATTATATATTTAATTCGTTAAATCTAGAGTAAACCAAAATACTTTATACATATTAATTTTATTGTTTTTATAACATGTAATCGTTATGTTTATTGTAATTTAGATGTAAGACTATTTTTTTGTATTTGTTAAAAAACCTGGTTGAGTGGCAGACAAGGCCTTAAGGTCTTAACTCTGCCAGGTAATAAGTAATTATTATTATTATTGTTATTATTATTATTTATTATTATTATTATTATTATTAATTTCATCTGGTTAAGAAACTTCCCACTAAGGAATCATTCATGTCCCCGCGCAATATTAACGGGGTTCTATCATTAATCATCTGTATGTCATTGATGATGATTCTCCAATAGCTTCTCATAATTGCATGTTTGAAATTTTATCTATCTTGTATTTTGTTAAAAATCAATCACAACAGCCACAAGTTGCTGCAACAATGCTTTTGTACAGTGCTAGAGTTGGGATGAGAAAGGAATCGCGATGGTGTCAACTTATAAACCTGTTCTAATAATCTGCTCCAAATGGTAATTTATTTAATCAATTGAGTTGGTGTTTACTTGATGAAAATCCATATTTATGAATTAAATAAAAATAAAACTTAGTTTTATTTTATTTTCATATTTATTATATAATTCAGTGACAGCTGTTTCGATACACTGCACCTCCTTCAGACATGTTGACAAATTATGAATTGTGTTATTACATATCAACTGATCTAAGCTACAATACAACGATATTTATTAATTTTTTTTTAATTTAACAAAGGGATTAATTCAAATCAAGTCGAGAATTTAACAGCCTGTTATACTCTTCAATTTATTTAACCTTACAGCCTCCAAAAGATCTAATTTCTTATCCTTATCACAAACATGTAAAATTTCAAAATTTGGATCTTTTTTTTTAGTCATTGTTTCGATCCAAATTTTAAAATTTTACATGTTTGTGATAAGGATAAGAAATTAGATCTTTTGGAGGCTGTAGAGATATATAAATTGAAGAGTAGTAACAGACTGTTAAATTCTCGACTTGATTTGAATGAATCCCCTTTGTTAAATTTAAAAAAAATAAATAAATATCGTTGTATTGTTGCTTAGATCAGTTGATATGTACTATAATAACACAATTCATAATTTGTCAACATGTCTGAAGGAGGTGCAGTGTACCGAAACAGCTGTCACTGAATTATATAATAAATATGAAAATCAAATAGAACTAAGTTTTATTTTTATTTGGTTATTTATTTGTTCGATGTGTAGTATATCAATAAAACTAAATATATGGTCAAATACGTTATTTGATGGAAATGGACAGCTAATGACAAATGAGGGAAATTTTGAGGAAGTGGCTGAATTCAAATACGTAGAAACAATAATCACAAATAGGAATGAGATGCACAAAGAAATTAAACATAGGCGGTATAATTAAGCGATAGCGAGAAGATACTAAAGACCACATGCGCATTCTATTGAGTACGGTAACACTAAGAAATTGCGATTTGAAGTAAATATTATAAAATTAAATATGTGGGTCATACATAGAAATACATTATATAATGGAAATGGACAGTTAATGGCAGACGAGAGAAATGTTGAAGAAGTGACAGAAGTCAATATCTAGAAACAATAATTACAAACAAGATTGAAGTCCAGGAAGAAATTAAACATAGACTCAATTCTGGAAATCAATGCTAATATGCATTAACAGAGACTCTTTGTCCCAATTGCTCTAAAACATTAGACTGAAACTATATGAACAGTTTATTCTCTCAGTTATACTGTATGGATGCGAAACATGGATTACAAGTGAGGAGAAAATATTACGAGTATTTGAGAATAAATTTCTTAGGAACATATTTGGACCAAAGAGAGATGAACAGACCCAGAATGGAGAAAACTACATAACAAGGAGCTACAATATTTTTTCAAAAAACCAGATATAATAAGAACAGTTAAGTATTTACACTGCGATCGTCACGATACGTGGCACAAATAGGGAATAAAATTGGGGTAATATAATTTTTTTGTCAGAAAACCATTTGGAAAACGCCCAGTAGATAAAAGCAAGAATGAGAAGTGAGAATAACATTAATCATGATGAGCTAAGTAGATTATACACGAGATGATTTAAAAACTTTGTCAGGATAGAGATGCATGGAGAGCTTATGTCCGCGCGGACATAAATCTTAGGATTCGATAATGCCAGTGAGTTAGATAATATCGATTTCGTTAATCGGACCATTCGAATGTGGTTTCATCTGAAGTTAAAATTTGAAAATCGATCTAGCGGCCCCGCAATTTATATCTTTCGCAACGAAATTCGATATATGCCATGAAAGTTACACAAATAATGTTTTTTAAAAATCAGCGAAATCCCATCATTACGAGATTACTTTAGACTAAAACGTTAATTAAAAAGCCACTCTAACGGCCGTGATGTTTTCTTTGTTCGCAACACGTATCTTTATACATACAATTTATATTAACAAAGAGATTATATTCCGTAAACCAGCAAAACCGAACCATGAATTCGACTTGCTGAGGAATTCACTTTGTTTACGCATTTTCAGACTTTCGATGTAATATGGTTTCGGTATCAATATTTTGGCGAAGATAAGAGTGCGCCCAGTCCCCCGGTTTATTTCTGGACAATTCAAGTTACAAGAAATAAACCGTATTACTCCGTTGTTTTTGCACATTGGAGGGGTGTCCCAACCCGCCAGTTGGTCATTGTCGCTGGTATTTCTTATCTTCAGCGATATTAGCGTGAAATTTTGAAAAAAATAATGGTAAACACTAATAAAATGACTACTTTTAAATTAAGCCGAAATAATTTGAAAATATGAATAAACTGGTTAAGATAACAACCTGAACCCCTATCTCAATCGCGGAGCTAGCCTTAAAACCCATCCACCTACCCGTCCTAAGCAGAGAAACAAAATTGGCTGCTCAATCGCCATATAACTCTAACTCCTGCCTGAGGAAAACGGGAAATTATCCGTGGCCAGCCAGTGCCCGTCTGCCACTGTTTTAACACGAGTCTCTCAATAAGTTGGGCGCTGCGCTGAATCAGCACCCGCTGACGCGCTGAGATGACCACAAGATCACTGATTGTGTCCTGGGGACTCACTGACCATGTGACAGCTTGCCAGATACTCGAACTATGCTATTTACAACCCCACGCCATGAATGTAAACTAACATCAGTGGCGAGTTTTAAACTCCCCTCTGTGGAAGAAAGTTTACTCCACTCCATTAACGAGAACCGCCACGGACGATTTCACCCACTGTGCCCGCGTCCTGCTGGAGCTCACGTGTGGTGGCTCACGACGAGACCATTATTTACCTCATCGATCTTATATAAAAAAAATAATACTAATGTATTATACATGTAATATATGGTCGATGAATTTACTGTGTCAAGTCTCTTACGGCAGTCAGGCTTTACCGGAAATAAGGTTGTCATCCCACAGTTATATTACATACCATCTTCAGTCGTCTTTAATGCTCTTGAAATAATTTGGTTCTTCTTTAAATCGAATTTCCTCATAAAAATGAGACCGCCACGGATGATTCCGCCTACCGTCCTGCGCTGCCGGAGCTCACATTTGTGGCTCATGACGAGACCATAATTTACCCATCGATCTTATATTACAATATAATACTAATGTATTATACATGTAATATACACGGTCGATGAAATTTACGGTCAATCTCTCTTACGGCAGTCAGGCGTTCAGCGGAACTAAAGGTTGTCATCCCACGTACCATCTTCGGTCTCTTTAATGCTCTTCTTTTATTTTCTCCTTTTTATTTTGGAAAAAATAATGGTAAACACAAATAAAATGAATACTTTTAAATTAAGCTGAAATAATTTGAAAATATGAATATAAACTGTTAAGATCAAAACCTGAACCCCTATCTCAATCGCGGAGCTAGCCTTAAAACCATCCACCACCCGTCGAAGCAGAAAAAAAAAACCAAAAATTGGCTACTCAATCGCCATAATACTCTAACTCCTGCCTGAGGAGAACCGGGAAATGATCCGTGCCCCAGCAGTGCCCGTATGGCCACTGTTTTTACACGAGTCCCTCAATAAGTTGGGCTGCGCTGAATCAGCACCCCGCTGACGCGCTGAGATGACCAAGATCACTGATTGTGTCCTGGGGACTCACGGACCATGTGACAGCTTGCAGATACTCGAACTATGCTATTTGACAGAGGCCCACACCAACGAATGTAAACGAACATCAGTGCGAGTTTAACTCCCCTCTGTGGAAGAAAGTTCCTCCACTCCATTACAACGAGACACGCCACGGACGATTTCACCTACTGTCCCGCGCTGCTGGAGCTCAAGTGTGTGGCTCACGACGAGACCATTAATTTACCCATCGATCTTATATTACAATAATAAAATAATGTATATATACATGTAATATACACGGTCGATGAATTTACTGGTCAAGTCTCTTACGGCAGTCAGGCGTTCAAGCGGAACTAAAGGTTGTCATCCCACGTACCATCGTCGGTCTTCTTTAATGCTCTCTTACTTTTATTTCTCCATTTGTTGGAAAAAAATAATGGTAAACACAATAAAATGAATACTTTTAAATTAAGCTGAAATAATTTGAAAATAATAAATAAACTTTAAGATAACAACCTGAACCCCTATCTCAATCGCGGAGCCTACCTTAAAAAACCCTCCACCTACCGTCCTAAGCAGAAAACAAAATTGGCTACTCAATCGCCATATACTCTAACTCCTGCCTGAGGAGAACCGGGAATTATCCGTGGCCAGCAGTGCCCGCTGGGCCATGTTAACACGAGTCGCCAATAAGTTCTGGTCGCTGAATCAGCACCCGCTGACGCGCTGAGATGACCACAAGATCACTGATTGTTCCTGGGACTCACTGACCAGTGACAGCTTGCCAGATACTGAACTATCTATTACAGCCCCACGCCACAAATGTAAACTACATCATGGCGAGTTTAAATCCCTCGGTGAAGAAGTTTACTACACCCATTAAACAGACCGCCACGGACGATTTCACCTACTGTCCGCGCTGCGGAGCTCACGTGTGGCCTCACGACGAGACCATTATTACCATCGAGCTTATAGTACAATAAATAATAATGTATGATAATGTAATATACACGTCGATGAATTACTGGTCAGTCTCTAACGGCAGCAGGCTTAACCGGAACTGAAGTTGATCCCACTACCATCTTCGGTCTTCTTTAATGCTCTCTTTTTTTCTCCTTTTTTTTGGAAAAAAATAATGGTAAACACAATAAATGATACTTTAATTAATATAAATAATTTAAAATATAATAAACTGTTAGATACAACCTGAACCTCTATTCATCGCGAGTTAGCCTAAAACCCATCACCTACCCGTCCTAAAGCAGAAAACAAAATTGGCTGCTCAATCGCCATATACTCTAACTCCGGCCTGAGGAGAACCGGAATTATCCGTGGCCCCAGCAGTGCCCGTCTGCCACTGTTTTCACACGAGTCTCTCATAAGTTGGCTGCGCTGAATCAGCACCCGCTGACGCGCTGAGATGACCAAAGATCACTGATTGTGTCCCCGGGGACTCACTGACCATGTGATAGCTTGCCCAGATACTCGAACTATGCTATTTAACAGCCCCACGCCATGAATGTAACTAACATCAGGGCGGTTTAAACTCCCCTCTGTGGAGAAATTTACTCCACTCCATTACGAGACCCCACGGACGATTTCACCTACTGTCCCGCGCTCTGGAGCTCACGTGTGTGGCTCACACCGAAACATTATTTACCATCGATCTTATATTACAATAATAAAAGTATTATACAGTAATAATATGTCAATGAATTACCTGGTCAAGTCTCTAACGGCAGTCAGGCGTTACCGAAACAAGGTGTCATCCGACAGTATTTACACCATCTTCATCCTTTAATGCTCCAATAATTTGTTCTTCTTTAAATCGAATTTCCTCTAAAATGAGACCGCCACGGATGATCCGGCTAACGTCCTGCGCCGGCCGGAGCTCACATTTGTGGCATGACGAGACATAAATTTACCCATCGATCTTAATTTACAATAATAATAATAAGTTATATACATGTATATACCGTCGACGAATTTACTGTCAAGTCTCTACGGCAGTCAGGCGTTCAGTCGAACTAAAGGTTGTCATCCACGTACCACTTCGTCTTCTGTAATGCTCTTCTTTTATTTTCTCCTTTTTTTTTGGAAAAAAATAAAGTAACACAAATAAAATGAATACTTTTAAATTAAGCTGAAAAAATGAAAATATTTAAACTGTTAAGAAAACAACCTGAACCCTCCTCAATCGCGGAGCTAGCCTTAAAAACCATCAACCTACCCGGCCTAAGCAAAAAACAAATTGGCTACTCAATCGCCATATACTCTAACTCCTGCCTGAGGAGAACCGGGAAATTTCCGTGCCCAGCAGGCCCTCGCCGTTTACACGAGTCTCTCAAAAAGTGGGCTGCGCTGATCAGCACCCGCTACGCGCTGGATGACCACAGATCACTGATTGTGTCCTGGGACTCACTGACCATTACGCTTGCCAGATACTCGAACTATGCTATTTACAGCCCCACGCACGAATGTAAACTAACATCATGGCGATTTAACCCCCTCTGTGGAAAAAGTTTACTATCCACTCATTAACGATACCGCCAGGACATTTCACCTACTGTCCCGCGCTGCGGAGCCAACGTGTTGGCTCACCAAGCCATATTTACCCATCGATCTATATTACAATATAAAATAATAATGTAATAACTGTAATATACCGGCGATGAATTTACTGGTCAAGTCCTCTACGGCAGTCAGGCTTAACCGGAACTCAAGGTTGTCATCCCACTACCATCTCGGTCTTCTTTAATGCTCTTCTTTATTTTCCTCCTTTTTTTGAAAAAAATAATGGAAACCAATAAATGAATACTTTTAAATTAGCTGAAATAATTTGAAATATAAATAACTGTTAAGAAACAACCTGAACCTCTATCTCAATCGCGGAGTTAGCCTTAAAAACCCATCCACCTACCCTCCTATGCAGAAAACAAATTGGCTGCTCATCGCATATACTCTAACTCTCCTGAGAAACCGTGAATTATTCGTGGCCCACAAGTGCCCGTCTGCCACTGTGTTACAAAGCTCTCATAAGTTAGGCTGCCTGAATCGCACCCGCTGAAGCGCTGAGATGACCACAGATCACTGATGGTGTCCTGGGGACCACTGACCATGTGATAGCTTGCCAGAGCTCCAACTATGGCTAGTTAACAGCCCCATCCTGATTAAACAACCAGTGGCGAGTTTCCTCCCTCTGTGGAAGAAGTTTACTCACCTCCATTAAACGAGACCGCCACGGACGATTCCCTACTGTCCCCGCCGCGGGCTGGAGCTCACGTGTGTGGCCACGACGAGACCATTAGTTACCCATCGATCTTATTACATAATAATAATGTATTAACATGTAATATATTGTCGATGAATTTACTGGTCAGTCTCTTACGGCAGTCAGGCTTTACCGAAATAAAGGTGTCATCCGACAGGAGATTACTACCAGCTTCAGTTTCTTTAATGCTCTTGAATAATTTTTTCTTCTGTAATCAATTTCCTCATAAAATGAACCGCACGGTGATTCCGCTACCGTCCTGCGCTGCGGAGCTCACATTTGTGCTCAATGACGAGACATAATTTACCCATCGTCTATATTACAATATATAAAATGTATTATACTGTAATATACAACGTCGATGAATTTACTGTCAATCTCTTACGGCAGTCAGGCGTTCACGGAACTAAAGGTTGTCATCCCACGTACCATCTTCGTCTTCTTTAATGCTCTTCTTTATTTCTCCTTTTTTTGGAAAAATAATGGTAAACACAAATAAATGAATCTTTTAATTAAGCTGAAATAATTTGAAAATAGAAAAAACTTTAAGATAACAACCGAACCCCTATCTCAATCGCGGAGCTACCTTAAAACCACATCCACCTACCCGTCCTAAGCAGAAAAAAATTGGCTGCTAATCGCCTATACTCTAAACTCCTGCCGAGGAAACCGGGAATTTCCGTGGCCCCAGCAATGCCCGGCTGCCACTGTTTTACACGTCTCTCAATAAGTTGGGCTGCGCTGATCACAACCGCTGACGCGCTGAGTGACCACAAGATCACTGATTGTGTCCTGGGGACTCCTGACCATGACAGCTTGCCAAATACGCGACTATGCTATTTCAGACCCACACCACACGAATGTAAACTAACAGCATGGCGAGTTTTAACCCCACTCTGTGGAAGAAAGGTTACTCCACTCCATTAAACGAGACCGCCACGACGAGTTCACTACTGTCCCGCGCTGCTGGAGCTCACGGTGTGGCTCACACGAAACCAGTATTTACCCTCGATCTTATATTACAATAATAATATAATGTATTATCATGTATATACACGTCTTGAATTTACTGGTCAAGTCTCTTCGGCAGTCAGGCGTTCAACCGAACTAAGGTTGTCACCCCGTACCATCTTCGGTTTCTTAATGCTCTTCTTTTAGTTTCTCCTTTTTTTTTGGAAAAAATATGGTAACACAAATAAAATGAATACTTTAATAGCTGAAATAATTTGAAAATATAAATAACTGTTAAGATAAACCTGAACCCCTATCTAATCGCGGAGCTACCTTAACCCATCCACCTACCGTCCTAAGCAGAAAACAAAATTGGCTACTCATCGCCATATACTCGAACCCTGCTAGGAGACCGGGAATTATCCTGGCCCAGCAGTGCCCGTCTCCACTGTTTACACGAGTCTCTCAATAAGTTGGGCTGCGCTAATCACAACCGTGACGCGCTGAATGACCACAAGATCACTGATTGTGTCCTGGGGACTCACTGCCATGTGACAGCTTGCAGATACTCGAATATGCTATTTCAGCCCCACCCACGAATGTAAATAACATCATGCGAGTTTAAAACTCCCCTCTGTGGAAGAAAGTTACTCCACTCCATTAAACGAGACCGCCACGGACGATTCACCTCCTGTCCCGCGCTGCTGGAGCTCACGTGTGTGGCTACGACGAGACATTATTTACCCATCGATCTTATATTACAATAAAATAATAAGGTATTATACATTAAATATACAACGGTCGATGAATTATGGTCGTCCCTTACACGGCAGTCAGGCTTACCGAACTGAAGGTTTCATCCACTACCCATCGTCGTCTCTCTTTAAATGCCTTCTTTATTTTCTCCTTTTTTTTGAAAAAATAATGTAAACAAATAAATGAATACTTTTAAATTAAGCTGAATAATTTGAAAATATAATAACGGTTAAGATAACAACCTGAACCCCTATCTCACTCGCGGAGCTAGCCTTAAAACCCAGCCACCTACCCGTCCTAAGCAGAAAAAAATTGGCTGCCTCAAACGCCATAACACCTAACCCTGCCTGAAGAAACCGGGAATTATCCGTGCCCAGCAGGTGCCCGTCTGCCACTGTAGAGGACAGGAGTCTCTCAAGTAAGTTGGGCTGCGCTGAATCAGCACCCGCGGACGCGCTGAGATGACCACAAGAATCACTGATTGTGTCCTGGGGACCTCACTGACCATGTGATAGCTTGCCAGATACTCGAAACTATGCGAGTTAACAGCCCCACGCCATGAAATGTAAACTAACATCAGTGGCGAGTTTTAACTCCCCTCTGTGGAAGAAAAGAAAGTTTAGAAAGTTTTACTCCACTTCCATTAAACGAGACCGCCACGGACGATTTCACCTACTGTCCCGCGCTGCTGGAGCTCACGTGTATGGCTCACGACGAGACCATTTATTTACCCATCGATCTTATATTACAATAATAATAATGTATTATACATGTAATATATATGGTCGATGAATTTACTGGTCAAGTCTCTTACGGCAGTCAGGCTTACCGGAAATAAAGTTGTCATCCGACAGTATATTACATACCATCTTCAGTCTTCTTTAATGCTCATGAAATAATTTGTTCTTCTTTAAATCGAATTTCCTCATAAAATGAGACCGCCACGGATGATTCCGTCTACCGTCCTGCGCTGCCTGGAGCTCACATTGTGTGGCTCATGACGAGACACATAATTTACCCATCGATCTTATATTACAATAATAATAATAATGTATTATACATGTAATATACACGGTCGATGAATTTACTGGTCAAGTCTCTTACGGCAGTCAGGCGTTCAGCGGAACATAAGGTTGTCATCCCACGTACCATCTTCGGTCTTCTTTAATGCTCTTCTTTTATTTTCTCCTTTTTTTTTTGGAAAAAAATAATGGTAAACACAAATAAAATGAATACTTTTAATTAAGCTGAAACAATTTGAAAATATGTAATAAACTGTTAAGATAACACCTGAACCCCTATCTCAAATCGCGGAGCTAGCCTTAAAACCCATCCACCTACCCGTCCTAAGCAAAAACAAAATTGGCTACTCAATCGCCATATACTCTAACTCCTGCCTGAGGAGAACCGGGAAATTATCCGTGGCCCAGCAGTGCCCGTCTGCCACTGTTTTACACGAGTCTCTCAATAAGTTGGGGCTGCGCTCAATCAGCACCCGCTGACGCGCTGAGATGACCACAAGATCACTGATTGTGTCCTGGGGACTCAACTGACCATGTGACAGCTTGCCAGATACTCGAACTATGCGATTTACAGCCCCACGCCACGAATGTAAACTAACATCAGTGGCGAGTTTAACTCCCCTCTGTGGAAGAAAGTTTACTCCACTCCATTAAACGAGACCGCCACTGACGATTTCACCTACTGTCCGCCGCGCTCTGGAGCTCACGGTGTGTGGCTCACGACCCCGAACCATTATTTACCACCCCCATCGATCTTATATTACAATAATAATAATAATGTATTAACATGTAATATACACGGTCGATGAATTTACTGGTCAAGTCTCTTACGGCAGTCAGGCCTTAACCGGAACTGAAGGTTGTCATCCCACGTACCATCTTCGGTCTTCTTTAATGCTCTTCTTTTAATTTTCTCCTTTTTTTGGAAAAAAATAATGGTAAACACAAATAAAAATGAATACTTTTAAATTAAGCTGAAATAATTTGAAAATATAAATAAACTGTTTAAGATAACAACTGAACCTCTATCCAAATCGCGGAGTTAGCCCTTAAAAACCCATCCACCTACCCGTCCTATGCAGAAAACAAAATTGGCTGCTCAATCGCCATATACTCTAACTCCTGCCTGAGGAGAACCGGGAAATTATTCGTGGCCCAGCAGTGCCCGTCTGCCACTGTTTTACAAGAGTCTCTCAATAAGTTGGCTGCGCTTGAATCAGCACCCGCTGGACGCGCTGAGATGACCACAAGATCACTGATTGTGTCCTGGGGACTCACTGACCATGTGATAGCTTGCCCAGATACTCGAACTATGCTATTTACAGCCCCACGCCATGAATGTAAAACTAACATCAGTGGCGAAGTTTAACTCCCCTCTGTGGAGAAAGTTTAACTCCACTCCATTAAACGAGACCGCCACGGACGATTTCACCTACTGTCCCCGCGCTGCTGGAGCTCACGTGTTGTGGCTCACGACGAGACCATTATTTACCCATCGATCTTATATTACAATAATAATAATGTATTATACATGTAATAATATATGGTCGATGAATTTACTGGTCAAGTCTCTTACGGCAGTCAGGCTTTACCGGAAATAAGGTTGTCATCCGACAGTATATTCATACCATCTTCAGTCTTCTTTAATGCTCTTGAAATAATTTGTTCTTCTTTAAATCGAATTTCCTCATAAAATGAGACCGCCACGGATGATTCCGCCTACCCGTCCCCTGCGCTGCCGGAGCTCACATTTGTGGCTCATGACGAGACCATAATTTACCCATCGATCTTATATTACAATAATAATAATAATGTATTATACATGTAATATACACGGGGTCGATGAATTTACTGGTCAAGTCTCTTACGGCAGTCAGCGTTCAGCGGAAACTAAAGGTTGTCATCCCACGTACCATCTTCGGTCTTCTTTAATGCTCTTCTTTTATTTTCTCCTTTTTATTTGGAAAAAATAATGGTAAACACAAATAAAATGAATACTTTTAAATTAAGCTGAAATAATTTGAAAATATGAATAAACTGTTAAGATAACAACCTGAACCCCTATCTCAATCGCGGAGCTAGCCTTAAAACCCATCCACCTACCCGTCCGAAGCAGAAAACAAAATTGGCTACTCAATCGCCATATACTCTAACTCCTGCCTGAGGAGAACCGGGAAATTATCCGTGGCCCCAGCAATGCCGCGTCTGCCACTGTTTTACACGAGTCTCTCAATAAGTTGGGGCTGCGCTGAATCAGCACCCGCTGACGCGCTGAGATGACCACAAGATCACTGATTGTGTCCTGGGGACTCACTGACCATGTGACAGCTTGCCAGATACTCGAACTATGCTATTTACAGGCCCACACCCACGAATGTAAACTAACATCAGTGCGAGTTTAACTCCCCTCTGTGGAAGAAAGTTTTACTCCACTCCATTAAACGAGGACCGCCACGGACGATTTCACCTAACTGTCCCGCGCTGCTGGAGCTCACGTGTGTGGCTCGCGACGAGACCATTATTTACCCATCGATCTTATATACAATAATAATAATAATGTATTATACATGTCAATATACACGGTCGATGAATTTACTGGTCAAGTCTCTTACCGGCAGTCAGGCGTTCAGCGGAACTAAAGGTGTCATCCCCACGTACCATCTTCGTCTTCTTTAATGCTCTTCTTTTATTTTCTCCTTTTTTTTGGAAAAAAATAATGGTAAACCACAAATAAAATGAATACTTTAAATTAAGCTGAAATAATTTGAAAATATAATAAACTGGTAAGATAACAACCTGAACCCCTATCTCAAATCGCGGAGCTAGCCTTAAAACCCATCCACCTACCCGTCCTAAGCAGAAAACAAAATTGGCTACTCAATCGCCAGTATACTCTAACTGCCTGCCTGAGGAGAACAGGGGAATTATCCGTGGCCCAGCAGTGCCCTGTCTGCCACTGTTTTAACACGAGTCTCTCAATAAGTGGGCTGCGCTGAATCAGCACCCGCTGACGCGCTGAGATGACCACAAGTTCACTGATTGTGTCCTGGGGACTCACTGACCATGTGACAGCTTGCCAGATACCTCGAACTATGCTTATTTACAGCCCCACGCCACGGAAATGTAAACTAACATCAGTGGCGAGTTTAACTCCCCTCTGTGGAAGAAAGTTTACTCCACTCCATTAAACGAGACCGACACGGACGATTTCACCTACTGTCCCCGCGCTGCTGGAGCTCACGTGTGTGGCTCCCGACGAGACCATTATTTACCCATCGATCTTATATTACAATAATAATAAAATGTATTATACATGTAATATACACGGTCGATGAATTACTGGTCAAGTCTCTTACGGCAGTCAGGCTTAACCGGAACTGAAGGTTGTCATCCCACGTACCATCTTCGGTCTTCTTTAATGCTCTTCTTTTATTTTCTCCTTTTTTTTGGAAAAAAATAATGGTAACACAAATAAAATGAATACTTTTAAATTAAGCTGAAATAATTTGAAAATATAAATAAACTGTTAAGATAACACCTGAACCCCTATCTCAATCGCGGAGCTAGCCTTAAAACCCATCCACCTACCCGTCCTAGCAAAAACAAAATTGGCTGTCTCAAATCGCCATATACTACTAACTAACTCCGCCTGAGGAGAACCGGAAATTATCCGTGGCCCAGCAGTGCCCGTCTGCCACTGTTTTTTAGCAGGAGCTTCTTCAATAAGTTGGGCTGCGCTAATCAGCACCCGCTGACGCGCTGAGATGACCACCAAGATCACTGATTGTGTCCTGGGGACTCACTGACCATGTGGATAGCTTGCCAGATACTCGAACTATGCTATTTACAGCCCCACGCCATGAATGTAAACTAACATCAGTGGCGAGTTTAACTCCCCTCTGTGGAAGAAAGTTTACTCAACTCCATTAAACGAGACCGCCCACGGACGATTTCACCTACTGTCCCGCGCTGCTGGAGCTCACGTGTGTGGCTCACGACGAGACCATTATTTACCCATCGATCTTATATTACAATAATAATAATGTATTATACATGTAATATATATGGTCGATGAATTTACTGGTCAAGTCTCTTACGGCAGTCAGGCTTTACCGGAAATAAAGGTTGTCATCCGACAGTATATTACATACCATCTTCATCTTCTTTAATGCTCATGAAATAATTTTGTTTCTTCTTTAAAATCGAATTTCCTCATAAAATGAGACCGCCACGGATGATTCCGTCTACCGTCCTGCGCTGCCGGAGCTCACATTTGTGGCTCATGACGAGACCATAATTTACCCATCGATCTTATATTACAATAATAATAATAATGTATTATACATGTAATATACACGGTCGATGAATTTACTGGTCAAGTCTCTTACGGCAGTCAGGCGTTCAGCGGAACTAAAGATTGTCATCCCACGTACCATCTTCGGTCTTCTTTAATGCTCTTCTTTTATTTTCTCCTTTTTTTTTGGAAAAAAATAATGGTAAACACAAATAAAATGAATACTTTTAAATTAAGCTGAAACAATTTGAAAATATGTATAAACTGTTAAGATAACAACCTGAACCCCTATCTCAATCGCGGAGCTAGCCTTAAAACCCATCCACCTACCCGTCCTAAGCAAAAAACAAAATTGGCTACTCAATCGCCATATACTCTAACTCCTGCCTGAGGAGAACCGGGAAATTATCCGTGGCCCAGCAGTGCCCGTCTGCCACTGTTTTACACGAGTCTCTCAATAAGTTGGGCTGCGCTGAATCAGCACCCGCTGACGCGCTGAGATGACCACAAGATCACTGATTGTGTCCTGGGGACTCACTGACCATGTGACAGCTTGCCAGATACTCGAACTATGCTATTTACAGCCCCACGCCACGAATGTAAACTAACATCAGTGGCGAGTTTAACTCCCCTCTGTGGAAGAAAGTTTACTCCACTCCATTAAACGAGACCGCCACGGACGATTTCACCTACTGTCCCGCGCTGCTGGAGCTCACGTGTGTGGCTCACGACGAGACCATTATTTACCCATCGATCTTATATTACAATAATAATAATAATGTATTATTCATGTAATATACACGGTCGATGAATTTACTGGTCAAGTCTCTTACGGCAGTCAGGCTTAACCGGAACTGAAGGTTGTCATCCCACGTACCATCTTCGGTCTTTCTTTAATGCTCTTTCTTTTATTTTCTCCTTTTTTTTTGGAAAAAATAAATGGTAAACACAAATAAAATGAATACTTTTAAATTAAGCTGAAATAATTTGAAAATATAAATAAACTGTTAAGATAACAACCTGAACCTCTATCTCAATCGCGGAGTTAGCCTTAAAACCCATCCACCTACCCGTCCTATGCAGAAAACAAAATTGGCTGCTCAATCGCCATATACTCTAACTCCTGCCTGAGGAGAACCGGGAAATTATTCGTGGCCCAGCAGTGCCCGTCTGCCACTTTTTTAACAAGAGTCTCTCAATAAGTTTGGCTGCGCTGAATCAGCACCCGCTGACGCGCTGAGATGACCACAAGATCACTGATTGTGTCCTGGGGACTCACTGACCATGTGATAGCTTGCCAGATACTCGAACTATGCTATTTACAGCCCCACGCCATGAATGTAAACTAACATCAGTGGCGAGTTTAACTCCCCTCTGTGGAAGAAAGTTTACTCCACTCCATTAAACGAGACCGCCACGGACGATTCACCTACTGTCCCGCGCTGCTGGAGCTCACGTGTGTGGCTCACGACGAGACCATTATTTTACCCATCGATCTTATATTACAATAATAATAATGTATTATACATGTAATATATATGGTCGATGAATTTACTGGTCAAGTCTCTTACGGCAGTCAGGCTTTAACCGGAAATAAAGGTTGTCATCCGACAGTATATTACATACCATCTTCAGTCTTCTTAATGCTCTTGAAATAATTTGTTCTTCTTTAAATCGAATTTCCTCATAAAATGAGACCGCCACGGATGATTCCGCCTACCGTCCTGCGCTGCCGGAGCTCACATTTGTGGCTCATGACGAGACCATAATTTACCCATCGATCTTATATTACAATAATAATAATAATGTATTATACATGTAATATACACGGTCGATGAATTTACTGGTCAAGTCTCTTACGGCAGTCAGGCGTTCAGCGGAACTAAAGGTTGTCATCCCACGTACCATCTTCGGTCTTCTTTAATGCTCTTCTTTATTTTTCTCCTTTTTTTTGGAAAAAATAATGGTAAACACAAATAAAATGAATGCTTTTAAATTAAGCTGAAATAATTTGAAAATATGAATAAACTGTTAAGATAACAACCTGAACCCCTATCTCAATCGCGGAGCTAGCCTTAAAACCCATCCACCTACCCGTCCGAAGCAGAAAACAAAATTGGCTACTCAATCGCCATATACTCTAACTCCTGCCTGAGGAGAACCGGGAAATTATCCGTGGCCCAGCAATGCCCGTCTGCCACTGTTTTACACGAGTCTCTCAATAAGTTGGGCTGCGCTGAATCAGCACCCGCTGACGCGCTGAGATGACCACAAGATCACTGATTGTGTCCTGGGGACTCACTGACCATGTGACAGCTTGCCAGATACTCGAACTATGCTATTTACAGGCCCACACCACGAATGTAAACTAACATCAGTGGCGAGTTTAACTCCCCTCTGTGGAAGAAAGTTTACTCCACTCCATTAAACGAGACCGCCACGGACGATTTCACCTACTGTCCCGCGCTGCTGGAGCTCACGTGTGTGGCTCGCGACGAGACCATTATTTACCCATCGATCTTATATTACAATAATAATAATAATGTATTATACATGTAATATACACGGTCGATGAATTTACTGGTCAAGTCTCTTACGGCAGTCAGGCGTTCAGCGGAACTAAAGGTTGTCATCCCACGTACCATCTTCGGTCTTCTTTAATGCTCTTCTTTTAGTTTCTCCTTTTTTTTGGAAAAAAATAATGGTAAACACAAATAAAATGAATACTTTTAAATTAAGCTGAAATAATTTGAAAATATAAATAAACTGTTAAGATAACAACCTGAACCCCTATCTCAATCGCGGAGCTAGCCTTAAAACCCATCCACCTACCCGTCCTAAGCAGAAACAAATTGGCTACTCAATCGCCATATACTCTACTCCTGCCTGAGGAGAACCGGGGAATTATCCGTGGCCCAGCAGTGCCCGTCTGCCACTGTTTTACACGAGTCTCTCAATAAGTTGGGCTGCGCTGAATCAGCACCCGCTGACGCGCTGAGATGACCACAAGTTCACTGATTGTGTCCTGGGGACTCACTGACCATGTGACAGCTTGCCAGATACTCGAACTATTGCTATTTACAGCCCCACGCCACGAATGTAAACTAACATCAGTGGCGAGTTTAACTCCCCTCTGTGGAAGAAAGTTTACTCCACTCCATTAAACGAGACCGCCACGGACGATTTCACCTACTGTCCCGCGCTGCTGGAGCTCACGTGTGTGGCTCACGACGAGACCATTATTTACCCATCGATCTTATATTACAATAATAATAATAATGTATTATACATGTAATATACACGGTCGATGAATTTACTGGTCAAGTCTCTTACGGCAGTCAGGCTTAACCGGAACTGAAGGTTGTCATCCCACGTACCATCTTCGGTCTTCTTTAATGCTCTTCTTTTATTTTCTCCTTTTTTTTGGAAAAAAATAATGGTAAACACAAATAAAATGAATACTTTTAAATTAAGCTGAAATAATTTGAAAATATAAATAAACTGTTAAGATAACAACCTGAACCCCTATCTCAATCGCGGAGCTAGCCTTAAAACCCATCCACCTACCCGTCCTAAGCAGAAAACAAAATTGGCTGCTCAATCGCCATATACTCTAACTCCTGCCTGAGGAGAACCGGGAAATTATCCGTGGCCCAGCAGTGCCCGTCTGCCACTGTTTTACACGAGTCTCTCACATAAGTTGGGCTGCGCTGAATCAGCACCCGCTGACGCGCTGAGATGACCACAAGATCACTGATTGTGTCCTGGGGACTCACTGACCATGTGACAGCTTGCCAGATACTCGAACTATGCTATTTACAGCCCCACGCCACGAATGTAAACTAACATCAGTGGCGAGTTTAACTCCCCTCTGTGGAAGAAAGTTTACTCCACTCCATTAAACGAGACCGCCACGGACGATTTCACCTACTGTCCCGCGCTGCTGGAGCTCACGTGTGTGGCTCACGACGAGACCATTATTTACCCATCGATCTTATATTACAATAATAATAATGTATTATACATGTAATATATATGGTCGATGAATTTACTGGTCAAGTCTCTTACGGCAGTCAGGCTTTACCGGAAATAAAGGTTGTCATCCGACAGTATATTACATACCATCTTCAGTCTTCTTTAATGCTCATGAAATAATTTGTTCTTCTTTAAATCGAATTTCCTCATAAAATGAGACCGCCACGGATGATTCCGTCTACCGTCCTGCGCTGCCGGAGCTCACATTTGTGGCTCATGACGAGACCATAATTTACCCATCGATCTTATATTACAATAATAATAATAATGTATTATACATGTAATATACACGGTCGATGAATTTACTGGTCAAGTCTCTTACGGCAGTCAGGCGTTCAGCGGAACTAAAGGTTGTCATCCCACAGTATATTAAGTAACATCTTCATTCTTCCTTAATGCTCATGAAATAATTTGTTCTTCTTTAAAACGAATTTCATAATTAACCGTTTCTAGGTTTTGACTTATTTATTAATATTATATTGTTACAAGTAAATAATATGTAACATGAAGTTGCCTTAACAACTAGAATCCGACCGAGAGGAATCAAGTGGACATTATTGATATACACCCATATGTTTCTAAGTAACTGAATTACGAGTAAAAAGTTCGTCACGCAGGAACTGCGTAAACTAAGCGAATTCCTCAGCTAGTTGAATTAATGACCCAATTTTACTGGTTTACGAAATAGGCCTACATGTTTCTTTTTTGTTAACCCTTAAATTGACAATGTACATATCCTATAAGATACGTCGGTTTAATTTAAGATTTTTATATCATCATTATCAAGAACAAGGATTAAGCCCAATGGCCTGTTTCGATCTCATTATAGGTCGAATTGGTCCTTCCATCTCTTCAATGGTCTTCCCAACATTCGTCTCCCTTTTGGTCTTTAATTATACATTCTTCTTGTTATGCGCTGTTCATTCATTTATAATACGTGCTGAAGATAAGCATTTTGATAATATTTTATTATTTCACAGAGATTAAATATATTAAGTTCTGTTCTTATATCTTCGTTTTTCTTTTTATCGGTCCTTTGGTATCCTGCTATTGCTCTCAACATCTTCATTTCAGCAGCCTCTATTTGTTTACTATCTGCCTTTGTTAACATCCAGGTTTCACATCCATAGATAAGAGATGGAACTACCAATACTTTGTAAAACTTCAAAATAGTTTCCTTTCTAGTATTATTCAATAAAGTGCGTTTAATTGTGCCACATAGATAATTGAATCGTTGTATTTTAGTTTGTTTATCTAAATTTATGTCATTGCGTAAATGACATCCCAAATAATTAAAATTCTGAACTTGGTCTATAATTATATTGTTCATCATTATTTTTGTTCTTATTGCACCTTTTCCTTTCAGAGCTAATATTTTTTTTAGATGTAGATATTCTTACATTGTATTTTAGAGAGATATTATTTAAAGTATAAAGGAAGTGTCGTAAAGCATTTTCTGATGCTGTCATTATTACTTGATCGTCTGCAAAAAGCAGAGTTGTCGATGCACTTTTTATATTAATTTGTTCTTGCCATTCATTTATGACATGGTCCAAGTATAAATAATTAAATAATACTGGTGACAATGGACACCCTTGTCTTACTCCCTGGTTTATTTCTATGTTTAGTTTACTAATTTTATCTCCGCAGTTTATTTTAAAATTTGTTTCTATATATAAACTC
This sequence comes from Diploptera punctata, assembly GCA_030220185.1. Classification (NCBI taxonomy): domain Eukaryota; kingdom Metazoa; phylum Arthropoda; class Insecta; order Blattodea; family Blaberidae; genus Diploptera; species Diploptera punctata. Next base: position 24,038 of record JASPKZ010006308.1, on the reverse strand, counting down.
TGAATAGCTCTTATAAGGTGGGAGTTTTATAAAATAGTAAAAAACAAAGGAACAGAAATTACTTAAATCGGCGTTGAATTACACTACATAGAGTAATAACTTGTAGTTACAAATGGTTTTGTTTTCACTACCATTCGACACATTTAAATATTGTTTTACGAATGTTTCGACAATATAAGAGTTACCTAAATTGTTCATGTTATAGAACTATAGTCCACCGCTGTGGTTTTGAGGTAGCGTGCTGCCTTGTCACGCAGCAGGCTCGGGTTCGATCCCCGGTCTAAGCAGTTTTTCTGGGTGAGGTTTTTATCAGGGTTTTTCCTCACTTGTAAGACAAATATCAAGAAAACTTTAAGGTCCAAACGGTCCCAGAAATCATATGGCCATCATCGTCCTTCACCGGTGTGGAAAGCAACGGGAAGCTACCACACCAACAATTCGCTAGTAAAGCTGCAAGCATAGCATGAACATGCTGTGATTGCAGTGAAGGATCTGCCCTCGGACAGAATTACTATGGATGGATGGATAGAACTCTAATTACATTGCGAGTAAACAAATTAGAGACTGCTAGGAAATGTTATTTTGGTTTCAGGTAAACACCTCTTTTAATGGTCAGATTTCGCATATTTGTGGAGAGCGCGTTTCTAGATTTGCTTCAGTAGCATTTACTGACTTTCGTTGTGAAAATTCGAAAATTGCAGCCGGTAGAAACGTTTTTTAAAATTTGTTTTTCCTCGTGTTAATCCCGAGGTCCGATTTTGATGATTAACGATCGAACTTATTTTTTTTTAGCTGTTTGTTACCGGTATGTGCCGAATTTGATTAAGAAAAAAAATAATTGCAGCAGTTAAAGCGTTAACAGATACATAATTAACTCACCGGTACTGTCGGACCTTAAGGTACTTGGCCGGGCGAACATAAGTTCTGCTTACATTCCCATCCTGAGCTAATATTTTCCAATCATTTCCTGTATAATATACCTCCTGCAAATCGTGGTTAATGTTATTCTCCCATCTCATTCTTGGCTGTCCTACTGGGCGCTCTTCTTCTGATTTTTCTACAAGGATTTTTCATACCCCTTTTTCTTTCCCCATTTATGCCACATCTCCTGCCCATAGTACTCTACGAGATTTATTGAATCAGTCATTCCGAAAAGAGATCATCTAGAGCTGTTGAAATCTTACAGGAGAGGGAAAAAACAGGTTCAACTTGTTCAGGATAAAGCATTGAATCTAAAATTGCTACTGAATAAAGTCATAAAGTGAAAAAGGAATAGTGTAGCTGATCCGTTCTCATGTTGAAATGATGGAACTAGGTATGTAAACATGGAATAACAAAAAAAGTGAATTTCAGAAAAATTGGAGATAATCCCTTTTCGAAATGACTGATTCAATTTTTGTCATGGCCGTTTTTAGTATCAACTAGGTAGGATCGATGTTCAAATTTTTAAAATTGTTTAATAAGAATAACATGAACAGCTTGATTCCTACAGAAATCGTTAATAGTGAATATACACTAGTTTTGTTTACTTTTATTCTCTATAATATTTGTTTTCTTCTTAAACTGTAAATGTGACACGAACAACAGAAACAACGTTTGGGTGTTTCCTGTATGTTTTTAATTTAAGGGGACTGGGTACTCTGAGATGACCAAAATTGACATTTTTAGATTTTAGTATTAAAAAATTTCTAGAGTTTCTAGTTTTAAGAATATATATACATCTATAGTGTTATGTTCATTTTTAAGCATTTAAAGTGGGTTTTTTAAGAACATATTGATATAAGTCAGTATGTAGTTGTCTTTTTTGACATCCGTTTTCTCAACTTTACATTTTTGTATGTTTATATACCTGTTGCTAAGAAACTGTTAGAGATAGAAAGCTGACATGTTTGCCACCACTCCTACTTCATGTGATAATGAAGTTTTACTTCCACTTTCAGGAAGTTCCATTCAAAACCATAGATTTTAGAGTAAACAATATATGAAAAAATAAATTTTCAGAACAATAATTATCATAATTTAAAAAAATGTATTTCTTGTTAACTATTACAGGTATCCTAATGATTCTGGTCATAAGAGTAGCTAATTATACTTTGAATGTGCATAAATTGCGATTCTTTACTGTAAGTAGTTCCTTAGAAAAGGTACCTAAAGTCACCTATGTTTTATACAAATTTTGAATGAAATTTTTCTGTATAAAATATTTTTTTTAAAAATAAAGTATCAAGGATAGAATCATAAACTGAAAACTATAATAATTCGCGAGATGTTGTATTCACGGTGTAAACGTTAGAAGTGATTCTGGTTACAACTTGCACATTTACTTTATAGTTGTATAATACCCATACGCCCAGACTACCCTGTCCCCTTAACATTTTGTATAGACGTAGGGATGGCAAGAGTCCTCTGATACATAATATAATGCGTTTCCAGAGATGAGCCTACATTTAATTTCTTTCTGCAACTTATTATGGGTCACCAGAGACTATTATCTACAATTAACCTAAACACAGTCACGCGTGTGTCACTAAATGGAGTTCAAATCCCTTATAGTGAGACAGTAAATATTCTAGGAATATTTATTGACAACAACTTAAATTGGAATATACAAATAAACCATACATGCAAAACAGTCTTCTCAATAATACATTCATTAAATCGTGTAAGACATTGTCTGCCATTCGCTCTTAGGAAAATGTTAGTAGAAACACTTGCAAAGCTCCATTTTGACTATTGTGACACTCTTTTTACAGACTTAAAAATTATTTCCATTCAAATACTTCAACGTGTTCATAATTCTTGCGCACGTTTTATTTGTGGTATTCGCAAATTTGACCATGTTACACCGTCCCTGGAACAATTATCGTGGCTTCGACTAAGAGATCGTAGAACTGTCCATTCCTATCCCTTCTCTATAAAATCATTCACACATCATCGCCTAATTATTTATCACGCCGCTTCATCAGACTATCCGACACACATAATCTTGACACTCGATCCCATCAGCACATTGTCCTTTATATCCCGCCTCATCACACTGTATATTATTCATTATATTTTACGGTCTCACTTACCAAAACATGGAATTCCTTCCGCCCTATGTCAGAGACTGTCAAACTGTAACATCCTTCAAAAACAAATTAAATAATTATTTAATAACAAACTAACTTATACACCTCACTGATAGTATTATTTTAACAATTAATACATTTAATTACTTACTTACTCACTGGCACTATTGAACCCGTAGGTTCATGACCGCGAGGACATAAGCTCTCCATTTATCCCTATCCTGAGCTAATGCTTTCCAATCATTCCCTGTAAAATCTACTTCCCTCAAATCATAGTTAATGTTATTCTCCCACCTCATTCTTGGTCTACCAACTGGGCGTTTTCCTTCTGGCTTTCCTACAAGAAGCTTCCATGCAAGTCTTTCATTCCCCATACGTGTAACATGTCCTGCCCATCGCAGTCTACGAGACTTAACTGTTCTTATTATATCTGGCTTCTATAAAGACCATGTAGTTCATTGCTATGTAGTCTTCTCCATTCACCTGTCTGTTCATCTCTCTTTGGTCCAAAAATTTTCCTAAGTACTTTATTCTCAAATACTTGTAATCTCCTTTCCTCCCTTAAAGTAAGAGTCCATGTTTCGCACCCATATAATATAACTGGTAGAATAATAGTTTTATATATTTTCAGTATAATTATTATCTATGAAAATAATATTAAGATTAACAAATATTTTGTTTTGTTTATTGTATAAACGTAAAATTAGTTTTTTATATCTCATAATTTTCTTTGTTTTTTATAAACATTAGACAGGGTCAATTTATATGTCTTGCTTGCATACACTTTATTATTAGTTTAGTCTTAATTTTAACTAGCATTAACTAGTTGCATTATAGATCGTAATATAATAGATATCTTTTTGATCAAATTTTTATTTAGTATTTAATATTAGAGTTAATTGTGATTGTTATATTCTGATGTAATATATGTGTGTCCTGGTGAGTGAAAAGAAGGCTACATGGCCTTAATTCCACCAGGCTAAATAAATGTAATCTAATATATTAATTAATTGCTAACTAATTCTCTAGCACTATTGGACGTTCATGGCTACGCGGATATAAGCTTCCATAATCTCTACCCACAGTTAATGTTTTACCAATCATCCCTTCAAAAATTGAAGCTGTGGAAGTGGTCTCAATGGATTCTTCGCATCAAAAACCAGATACTGATGACTTCGTAGGATAATAAACCTCGTTGAAATATGCATAAAAACCGTATAATGTGATGATCTCTACTTTGAAGAGTAGTTTAATTTACCGTCAAAAATCATTCCATATAAAATTTTGTTTAAAAAACATTAAGCTTACTTACCACTTATGATACAGTATATATTTTAGAATAGGTAGCTGAGATTTAGATTTAGATTTAGATTTTAGATTTATTTATTTAGCCTGGTGGAGTTAAAGCCATGTGGCCTTCTCTTCCACTCACCAGAACAAGCATATGTTACATAAGAGTGCAAAAAAAATACAATAATAGTCATATTAAACAGGACAAACATATGTTACATATGAATACAAACAAATTACAATGATAGTCATATTAAACAGGACAAACATATGTTACATACGAATACAAAAAAAATTACAATAATAGTAATTGAACAATTAATTATCTGTCATATTGAATAATAATGAAGATAATGTCTAATAATACAATGAAACTACTCCGCAATCATCATTTGTTTTTGAAAACACGTTTTTCATGAAGTAAGCTATTCTGCTTTAGCAGTGGAAATTGAGATGTTTCAACGATAATGTGGTGTATTTTAGGTTAGCTTTACGTCAATATCTCCTTGAATTTAAGATAATTTACGGCATTTCTGTCGAAACACACACGTATATATATATATATATATATATATATGTAGATAAAATAATACTTTTTTTTACATCTATACACATGGTATTCTTATGGATGAGTGTAGATATATATTATTGTGTATGTAGTGTATATATATATATATATATATCCATAGTAATTCTGCCCAAAGACAAGTCCTTCACTGCATTCATAGCATTTGCAGATTTACTAGGGAATTGTAGGTGTGGTAGCTTCCCGTTGCTTTCCCACCGGTGAAGGATGATGATAATGATAGCCATATGATTTCGGGGACCGTTTGGGCCTTAAAGATTCCTGACATTTGTCTTACAGGTGAGGAAAAACTACGATAAAAACCTCACCCAGAAAAACTGCCCGACCGGGGATCGAACCCGGGCCCGCTGGGTGACAAGGTAGCACGCTACCTCGACACCACAACGGTGTGCAATATATATATATATATATATATATATATATATATGTGTGTGTGTGTGTGGGTAAGTACCTGGGTAGGCCCTGTCCACAGGGTTACGTGGGGAGAGGAGAAGTCCCCAAAGCCGTGGTGAAGGCAACTTCTCTAGGAGACGAACACTCCGAAATTGCAGTTCCCTGCCCTCCTCGAAGAGGGGTTTGGCTAGAGGCTGGTACCTCTACTAGTAAAAAAATAACTTACTCATAAACTTCAGCAGAAGAAAAGCCGAATTGATAAACCTTATGACGACCACAGCAAGAAAAAGTATACAAAGAGTTTTGGAATGCATGACCAGTTTAAAATAGCGACTTGGAATGTCAGAGGCTTGGGAAGCAAAGAATTCGAACTAACAAACGAAATGAAAATAAAAATATAAATATATTAGCTGCCTCAGAAACAAAGACAAAATTGAAAGGATCACAAATGATAAATTATATGATGATGTTTTACAGTGGAGTAAGTCAGAAAGAACGAGCGAAAGCAGTAGTGGCGATATTTGTGGATAAGACATGGGGATCCAAAATAGACACGTATAAATTGTATTAACGAAAGAATAATGACAATATTAACGAAAGAATAATGCCAATGCGATTTAAGCATAATAGAGGATATATGACAATTATAGCAATATATGCACCGGAGGAAGGGAGAGATGAAGAAACAAAAACATTTTATACTACTCTACAAAAGGAAATAAATAAGATAAACAAGAACGACATAATGATATTATTAGGAGACTTTAATGCTAGAGTGAGGAATCAACCTGTGGCAAATGTAATTGGGATCCACGGAGAAAATGTCATAAATAAAACATGGACAAGAATTAAAACAATTCGCATTTTTTAATGATTTTAAAATAACAAATACATTTTATAAGAAAAAAGATATTCACAAATATACATGGTCAGCACGAGGTTTTCATTCACTGATAGATTATGTGTTAATAAGAAAGCATCATCATTATTAACAGATACGAGAGTATTTAAAGGAAGTGACATTTATTCAGATCACTATTTAGTAATCTCAAAAATAAATATATTAGCGAGGTGGAAGAAAACTAAAAACAAATATAGAAATAAAGAGACCACATTCAAAGTACATTTATTACAAGATAAAAGTATACAAAATCTTGATCAGAATAGGCTAAATGAACAATTAATATTAAAACCTACTTCCGAAGAAATAAACCGAGAATGGGATAATATAAAAGAAAGCATTGATAAAGCAGCATATGAGGCATTAGGAACAAAATATAAAATATATAACAAGAAGGTTTAAGAATATGGAATGAAGAATTAGAGAGGATAATAAAAGCTAAAAAAGAGGCTTATCACAAATATTTACAGAATAGAACAACAGAATTAAGAGCTGAATACAAACATAAAAGTGCAATAGCCAAAAGGGAAATAAAATAAGCACACAAAGTCAGTTGGGATAGATATATAAGCAGACTAGAATACGATATACATACATGGGCAGCAAAAAATAGCCTATAAAGTAATGAAACATCTAAATAAACAAGAAAAAGATACAATACAGATCAATGTAATTGAGGAGAAACAATGGGAAGAACATTATAAAAAACTGTGGTATAATGAAAATAAAATAACTAAAGATAACATATATGAGTGTGAGACAGGAACAGATATGATAACAATGAAGAATTAGAAGAAGTACTGAAAACAACCAAGAACAGAATGGCAGCTGGAATAGACGGAATTAATATGGAATTAATAAAATATGGAGGTTTTTTTTTAAAACTGAGATTATTACATTTTTTAAATTTATGTTGGAAACAAGCAACAATACCAGAAACCTGGACAACAGCAATAGTACAATGCATTTTTAAGAAAGGAGAACGTAACGACTGCAACAACTACAGAGGAATAAGCATTTTAACTGCAGGCTATAAAATATACTCAAGAATCTTAACATTTAGGTTAAAACAAATAGCAGAGGTAATGTTAACAGAAGGACAAAGTGTGTTCAGACCAGAGCGTTCATGTATGGATAATATATTTACGATGAAAAATGTATAAACAAAAGAAGAGAATATAACAAGGAAACACACATGGCTTTTATTGATTTTGTTATAAAAACTAGAAATGAAGTAAGTAAAAATAAAATTCATACTAATCAAGGAGTTAAACAAGAATGCAGTATCTCTCCAGTTTTGTTTAACCTATACATCAATGATATAATAACAAAATGGAACGAAGAAACAAATAAAGGAATAAAATTAGATAAAACACACTACTTGAAAACATTATTATACGCTGATGACCAGGTAATAATAGCAAATACGGAAGACGAGCTCCAAAGGAATATTTTTAAATTACATAATGTATGTGAACAATAAAATCTCAAAATACCATAGAAAAAACTAAGGTGATGGCATTCCAAGGGAAAAAATCAAATCAGATCCAAAATAGTAATAGGAAACAAAATCATAGAACAGGTGAACCATCTCAATTATCTAGATGTGACATTTCATTTAATTATGATAATGATATAACTAATAAAATAGCAAAATTCCAGGGAATATGTGGTACGATAAAACGATCACTAAATAATAAAACAACAAGAGAGACCCAATTTAAATATTATAAAACGTTGGCAGTACCGGTACTGCTCTATGGATCAGAAGCCCGGATACATAAAAAAAGATCTAAGTAGGATAACGGCGCAGAAATGAAATTTTGAGATCTGTTAAAGGGTGCACTAAGGAAGACAGAATTAAGAACACAGAAATAAGGCAGGGACTTGAAATATTTGCAATAACTGATAAAATAGATACATATAGACAAAATGGAAGCAACACATAGACAGAATGAATGAAGATAGATATCCAAACAAATAACAAAATACAAACCTAAAGGCACCCGAGATGTGGGCAGACCTAGAAAGAGATGGGCTGAAGTCGGAACGGGTCAACAGACCTAGTCCATGAATGCAGACGATGATGATGATATATATATATATATATTCATACAGAGGGTGTTTCTAAAAAAAAATTAGACCAACAAACTTTGGGTGCAGATAGTTAAAATTCATTGAAGCATATTTTGTTAAGGAATCTATAGGATGATACGTTTCGTTTCAGTGCAGGAGGGGTCTTAGAGGAAGGGATGGAAGGAATTAGGTACGTGCAAATAAGTCATTCTGTGTCACAATTCTGTGTGTTTAATCCAAATACTTTACAGACAAGCAGAAACAAAACGTTCTTAATTCTTAAAAGAAGCATTCACTCCTGTGTTGCATTGCCAGGATGGAGCCAGTAACCATGTTAAAGTCTACTAGAACGCAGATGAAGAAATTCGACTTTCTAAAAATGCAATCGCGACCCTTACAGCAATCAGTCGGTCTACAACATACCGTAACAAACCTGTCATCACGCTCGCTGTCAACTGAAGAAACATCTGTACTATCAAAAGGAGGCAACTACGCCATCATACCCACATCAATACCTGTAGAGGATATTGCACTGTTCCATCACAAGTGCTAGAACACACGTCCATTGAAATCCAGACAAACAGTGCATCAATGTGCCATACTTTGTCGTACTCATCCAAATATGCCAGGGGTTTCCCTTATTTCAGCTGCTGCACTGACAATGCGTGCTACAAGATCTTTTTCAGGGTCAATATCGGTTTCATAAACCATTGCCTTCATGTAGCCCCACAAAAGGAAGTCAAGGCAGAATAGGCCAGGCGAGCGTTCTAGCCAGGCAGTGGGCCCAACCCTACCTATCCAACAGATCGTACCAATGGATGCAAACAAACTTGCTGTAATAAGTTCCGAATGCTACTGAGCTCCAGAAGTAAACAAACCAAGCGATAGTTATAATGACAAGCCCCTCTTAGACTGAAAGGAGTGTTTATCCGCTTCCTTCTATCCATTCCTGTAAGATCCCTCTAGCACTGAAACGAAGCGTCTCTGCCCATACATTCTCTAACAAAACATGTAACAGGTAATTATTCACATTCTGCTACAATAAACTGTGCGTTTTCGGTTTTTTCCATTTCAATTTGCATAGAGTCACTCTTGACATAGAATCCCCTTGTCTAAATATGTATATATATATATATATATATATATATATATATATATAGTTTGTGTGTGTGTGTGTGTGTGTGTGTATGACATGAAAACAAAAATAAATGTCCGAGCCGGGATTTGATCCCTAGACCTCTACCTCTAGTGCTCTACCAACTGAGCTATTCAGGAATCGTAGCGTATATATATATATATATATATATATATATATATATATTGTAAGCCCATGTTTTCCCTTTGCAGAGATTTAGCGTATATATATATATATATATATATATATTGTAAGCCCATGTTTTCCCTTTGCAGAGATTTAGGCGCTCTCCCCCTACAGGGAAAAAGTTGAACCATAGTAATTTAGTTACACTTGTTTTCGTATAGATGTCATTTTGAGTGGTCCGTGGTCAGTGTTCCGCCTCATACTGACATCTAGGAAACCAAGGTAGCACTAGGACGGGAAAATACGGTAAATTTTGCTTAGATGCCTTTTCATTCAGGCTTAAGGATTTTTTACGAGCCTGAAAATCTCCAGAATCGGGACCCACGGCTTAAAGTCCCTCCCGGAGGACTTGCTCCTTGGATTTTTCCGTCCTAAAAAATCCATGTCCCCGGCCGGGTTTGAACCCGCGACGCTCGGGACCAGAGGCAAGGAGCATAACCCCTAGTCCACCACGGCCGATATATATATATATATATATATATATATATATTCAATTCACGAAAGGCAGCAGGACATCGGCCGAACTGCCATCTGGTTGTTATAATAACAAGTAAGTAGTTTTTAAGAGAATTTAGCCTGAGTTGCTAAATGTCAAAAATGTATTATAACATCTATATATACATCTCCGTATATAGGTCAATATCGTTGAAAGATATTATGCCATTAATTCAGAAAGTAATTTTAGAAAATCAACATCAACTTATGGTCATGTAATTAAAATTGAGTAATATCTATGCATAGATAAATACAAATTAATAATTATATGAATTTCAAAGAGAGAGTTTCCATATAATAGCATAATAAATAATTCATGTTGTTTGTGACAATATACTACTGCCCACATCGCATGGTACGTTGACTGTCCATCCGATATTCCAGGAATAAGGCTACCTTGCAGCTGTGACTACATGACCTTCTCTGTGCAGTTCAATCACATTGCATACAGAGTCGATAGTAACAATTACCTCCACATCAGCTATTCTCTTATCGAAAGAAGTTGTATTGTTTCATGGACATTGTCTTCTAACAAGGGTCTTGCCACTGTACTTGCTGTTAAATATGATATCCCATCCCCACAACATCCTCTACGGGCCCAGCATTGGTAATTTCTTAGAACAAGTGACAAATGAACATCCTCAGAGCCCCAGACCACAGTGTCTCAAAACCAACAACGAATTTAGCGGATTCACTTGGTTACTCGGGAATAAACTGAAATACAAACAAAATAAACTTTACATATATAATGGAATAAACCAAAGTATAACACATCTGTTCGTAAAAAAATGAACTATAAGGTATACTGTGCAATCTTCAATATTGTACAGCCTTTGAAATAATTGATGTCGCACAGATAATTTTGAAGTCTCAGAACGAAGTCACTGCGCATGATCAGAGATCAACTATTTGGTTCACAAGTATACAACTATTTGAGAAACTAAATCCGTTCTATTTCGTTGTGTGTCGTGCAATGAAAAACAATTTCGTGTAAATAAGTAGTGCGGTAAATATTAAAAATAAAACAAAGCAATAAAACGAAACAAAATAAAGAAAATTAATTGAAATGAAGGACGAGAGAAAGATAAATAAGCATGACAGCAAGATCGAACACGCGATCTCATGACTCCAAGCCCGAGCAATAAAAACTGATAGGGGGCAAACGGGTGGGTTGTAGCCCCCCTCGCGGCCGTATGCTCAACTCAAAATTGGCGGTATAGGTCATAAGAATATAACCTATTGTGGCGGACCCAAAACTCGACCTACAGCTCACATAACACCGTAGAGTATACTTATTTCCATTAATACATAACGCACTGGAATAGCGCAATAGATATTTCAGTCCACGGTGCTCAGGGTACTTTACCTGTTCAGTCTGCATAAAGAACTAAAGAACCTCATTCATCCATTTAATCTTTGGACTACCAATTCTTCACTTAGTATCCAGCTCTGAGTTAAATATTGATCTTGGTACTTCGTATGTTTTCATTCTGTCGTTCAACTCTACTTGTTTTAATACCAGTTGTCATGTCATGTTATTACAAAATCAATGGCGATATCGAATCCAGAATTTCATGGCCGCACGGACATAAGCTCTCCATACGTCCCCAATCTGAACCAACTTTTTTCAATCGTTTCCTGTATAATTTACCTCCTTCAAATCACGATTAATGTTATTCTCTTACCTCATTATTTTCCTATTTGCTGTGCACTTTCCGTCTGGTTTTGCTGCATGTAGTTTCCATTCCCCTCTTTCATTCCCAATTCGTGGCATATATTCTGCCCATCGCAGTATACGAGACTTGACTATTCTTATTACATCTAATTTCCCATAAAGATCATGTAACTCGCTGTTAAGTAGCCTTCTCCATTCGTCTGTCTGTTTGGTTTACAAATACTTTCTAAGAATTTAATTCTCTAATATTTTGTAATATTTTCTCCTTCCTTAAAGTAAGAGTCCGTGTTTCGCATACATATAATATAACTGGGAGAATAGTAGTTTTATAAATTTTCAGTTTAACGATTTTTGAGAGACGTTAGTGAGACAAAAGTCTCTGTAATGCGTAATAGCATGTATTTCCAGAGTTGAGCTTATATTTAACTTGTTTCTGCTGTTTGTGATTATTGTTCCTATGTATTTGAATCAGCCCTTCCTCAAAATTTCCGTCATTTGACATAAACTGTCCAATTTCATTACATAATGCATTTATATTTGTGACCAATGAATTTTTGTCAAAAAAATGATAAATCATTATTTCTTATAGTTTATGCATAAGCAGGGTAGACAAGGCAGGAGATAGCCATATTGTTATTAATTTTAATGAATGAAGTGATATGAATAATTTATTATCTGGGAACATATTAAATATGGATAGTTATTTTAACTCGGTATTCTGTATTTGCAAATTCATTCTGGATTTTTAATTATAACATTGGAAATCCATTATAAAAACTTCACTGTTTTCGCTTGCGTTGAAGTAAAAAGTCGATTTTTTGTTCAGGTTTTATGAACATGTATAATTAGATTATTTTTCAAGTTTGTACATGCAAAAAATCACCTAATCACTAGCATGTTTTAGGATAAAAAATGAAATATGAAATAATGAGATTCATACCAAAATTTCTTTCCAAACAAAACAAGGTCTGTCAGGTGTTACAATTGTTCAAAGGAAATATAAATTTATAAACACCTACGATAAATCTGTGGTTTTTGAAATGCACAAGTTCTATTCCATATTTAAGAAGGACCACTATGACCCCTATTCTGAGTCAACTAATTCCGTATCATCACCGATATACATTTCACTAAGATCCATCCGAATATTTTCCTCCCACATACTTCTAGGCCTTGATAATAGTTTTTTCCCCTAAATACGAATTAATATTAAAATTAATGAACTCAGGCAAGCTATTCGAATGCAATAGTTCATGCGACTAAAGAGAGGAAAACGAATTCCTGAATTAGAAATTGAACGAATGATCTCCAGCTTAAAGCTCTGGCGCAGTAACCAATTGTCCTACTCATTAGGGAGCTCTCAATCATTGCATGTGGAAACCTACCTTGAAATTTCTCCCAGAGAAGCATTGTGATGTTCAAAGGCCGTGTCCAAAAATGTATCTGCAGTTTTTAACTGCAAGGCACAGAAATTAAAGCCAGAATCCTGCAATGACAACTCACTGTACGGAGTAGATGTACCCAATTTTATCAAATTTTCTGGGTTTACCAGTAACTCGTAGCATGCCAATCTTCCAATATTCTAAATCGTTACATTTTCCTAATATATGTATCTCGTCTTCAAAGCTCCCGCACATTGGACATATTCGCATATCGTGATCGTCGCTAATTTTTAAAAATTTCCATGCCCCTAACCTGAACCCAGCAAGCCCTGATCTCTCTTTAAATCCTAGATTGAGTATATAAGATTCTTGTCCCCAAATAAAACTAAATATATGGTTATAACTGATATTAATTACATAATGAAAATTGACAGTTAATTAAAAATGAGAATTTTGAAAAAAAAGAGATGATTTCAAAAACCTAGAAACAATAATTACAAATAGGAATGAGGTACAGAATGAAATTATATGGGTGCGTAATATGAACTCTCACTTTGAGGAGGGAGAAAAGTTTACTAGTATTTGAGGACAAAGTTCGTAGGAATGTTTTTGGACTAAACAGTGACGAACAGACAGGTGAATAGAGAAGACTAAATAACAATGAACTAAATGATCTTTATGGGAAACCAGATATTATAAGAAGAGTTAGGTCTCGTAGGTTGCGATTGGAGGACACGTGATACGAATGGTGAATGAAAGAAACTCCTTGTAGAAAATCCAGAGGGAAAGTGCACAGTAGGTAAACGAAGAACTGTAGTGAGATAATTGAATTAACTATGATTTGATGGAGGTAAATTATACCGTTCTTAATTTCTGCTATTAAATATTACAAATCTTGCAAAAACTCCTAAATATATTATATTATGTAGATGCTGTTTTAATATACTGACGGAATAGGTTTGGTGTTATGTGACTCGTGTAATGTGGACTCTCTGGGTGCACTTTACACGAATACATATATTTTATCAATGAGGATGCTATATCTAAAAACCATTCACTTAATTAGTTTTATTTAATATCCTTGTAATTTTACTAAAGCCAAAGGCCGTCGCTTTCTCCAGTTGAATGGCGTGTGAATGTTATAATCAACAATCATTTTTCAAAACATTAAATGAAAATTAACGCTTTTTAATTATGTTCAGTCATAAATATTTTTTTCAGATTAATCTGTGTCTGTCTGTATAGATTAATAGAGTAAATAATCTTAAAATAGACTAAAAGCTAAGGTGGACTCTGGGGTCTACTTTATCCGAATATGGAAGTTAAAGTGGACCTTTGGTAACGTAAAAAAGTTTATAAATTATGAAGATGTTTCCATTTTTGAATAAGATAACAATGCTATTTCATAGTTACAGCACTAATGATAAACACTGCAATTAAACAAAATTCAAATCCCTTAATTAAAAGAAGAAAAACAACAAATTCAAAACAGGGATCCAAATTACCGGAAGTTCCTCTAATATTTTACAAAGTTGTGGGGACGGACGTATAAGGTAACAATATTATAATTTTGTCCCTAATACTTGATCGGAGTTTTAGCATGAGTTTTATTAATATGTATAAATGACTCGGTATCCTGTCGATTTTGACATTACTTCCTACTCTAGTTATTCAATTACATTCTGTATAAAGCAAAATGCAAGGCTGGACACTACAATAGCAACCCTTAGATACAGCTTCGTAAATTCATTGCTTAATTGCAAACTTGCGGGACAATGGACTGCCTTGAACACATCGAAGTTTGCGCCAATAACTGACACGCCCAACATTGTGCTGTTTGAGTGCATTGAGGTGAAGAGACAATTGTATCATTTCGCACAGTACATTGACAGCTAAACACAATTAGTGCAGACTCTATGGCATTTGGGAGCTACGTCCTATATGTATATTGCGGTAAGGGTTGAAGGGGGTAGCTAATAAACTTTGAGGTGGAATGTCCACTTCCCTTGCTATAATACGCAAATTGCTCAAAGTGTTGGATATTGTCCCCCTGAATTTAGTGCATGCCCTCCCTTCCAAGTAATCAGCGTTGTTAATGTTTCGGTACAAATTGATGGCCTACACGTATACCACTAACTGCAGTTTGGTGGTAAGGAGCTAAGTTCTCTGTAATAGTTGATATAAATGTCAGACTAGTTCAGTTACTGAACTCCAAGATTGTTGCATTACAAGTTGTATCCTAATTTACAACTCAAGAGTTTCGCCTAAATGTTACATAAACAATAACTTCGGTTCCCTCAGAAGTATAAGCATAGTGACTACATATACAGAGAGCTCAGATTTAAATATAGGATGTTTCACAATACTGTGACATAATGTTGGGCGGGCAGCGGCTAGAGTTGGATCTTGCCTTATATGGTAGGGGGAGATTCGTGAGCTGATCACTCACAAATCGGTGAGTCAGGAGTAAAATCTCAACATGCTCCTATACAAAAGTTAAAATGCTAAAATCTGTACCTGAAATATGTCGTCCTCAACAAATTAAATTTCATTAAAATATTGAAGACTTTTCAGAACTTTCTTTTTTTCTAAAGTTTGGTTCATACATTTTTTATTCCATAATTTTTGGTTCAAAATTTTGATTCAAATATTTGTATTTCAAAATTTTAGTTAAGAAGTTTTTGGTTCAAAGTTTAAGATTCATAATGTTTCGTTTTAAATTTTGATACAATTTTTTTTTTCAGAACTTCAGTTTAGAAAATGTTATGTTCACAATTTTGATTAAGAGATTTTTGGTTCAAAATTTCGGCTCAATTTTTGGAAATAAATACCCAGCTGCTGAGGATGGAGCAAGAAGTTCTAAAAGGCTCTCACCATTTTAATGAATTTTAATTCTACCCACCTGCTCAGGATAGAAAAAGAAGTCCTGAAAGGTCTTCACTATTTTAATGAATTTTATTTTTTTGAGGATGACTGGTATTTCAGGTAAAAATTGTAACATTTTAACTTCTACATAACAACTTCAACGGTGGTTTATTATCAGTTTTAAAATTATTGATGTGTCTGTACATCCATTCTGGAAAGAGTCAGTACTCTAATCTTCGACTCGAGAGGTATCGACTGGAATTCTAGATTATTCCTACCATCGCATATATAAGGAGGTGCGAGGGTTGGACGAGTAGTTAATCGTGTCCAAAGTATGAGAGCATAAATGTGACCTAAGTGTGAAGACAAGGAGATGTTCTAAGTGAAACCGTCAGCGAGTATAAAGAACTGAGTAATATAATAAATTGTGAAGAGAGAGATTTTATTAGCAGAAAACTATTCGTGAAAAATCAATGAATCATTATGAAATAAAAAAGTGCTTTTGAAAATGTGTAAAACATCTGGGAGTTTACATTAAATTATATCTGAATCTTGGAGACCGCTAGGCGCTCCCAATATGAATGAATTAATTACTAAAAACTTTATTCTCAAATGTTCGCAATTTTTTATCCTCCCTTAAAAGTAAGAGTCTATGTTTCGCATCCAATGTACAGGGTGGACGGATATTATCTCCCTCTACTTTTTAACAATTAAATATACAAAAAGAAAATTTAATTTACAAACAAATTTCTATGTTTAGAACACATTTATAGGAATCACACAATGCACATTTCAGTACTTTGTATGGCGTCATCCATTGTGGAGGCACTCTGTCACACATCTGGAAAAACTCTCTGCGAGCACTGTAGTCTTATCAAGTGTGATACAGTCCCATTCCTCTTGAACACGTCCAAAAAGTTGATTTTTGTTATGGACGAGGTTCCTTGAACACTGAATCCTGTTGTCTGGCCTCTACGTATTCCTCAGAACTTGAGGTCTGGGCTGTTTTCAGGCCAGTCCTCCCAAACAGTTGGAAACATTCTCTTCAAGAGTCAAGCTGGTTGCTGAGCTTATGAGCACTTATTCCATCTTGCATCAAAACAGCACTGCCTGGATATGAAAAAAGCCATCTCGAATTGTCTTAGTATAGACAGATACAATCTTTTCCTGGTAGTACTGACTATCGACAGCTTTTTTCGTCTTCCACCACAAGCAGCTTGTGTTTGTCCCAATTTCACAGATGCCATCAATTCAGTCACATCATAGTATTAAAATAGCAGTACTTTCATTCATTACTTGAAAACACCTAAGAATGCTTAAAAAATGTTAATTCAAGACTTTTGTTAACGCTCAGCAAGTTTAGGAATTTTAAAATTGCCTATGTATTTTCCAAAGAAAAATGCGGTACAACAGAAAGTACTGCAACTATCAAACAACCAAGCATGGGAAAGCCTACACAATGAATCAGGAAATACCTTAGGCTAGTAGCAAGTTATAAAGATGTTATAATATAATTTTTACCTGGTGAGTCAGTCGTCCTCAACTTAAATGATTAGACTTCAATGTTTTCTAATATGGAGGCCTGTCGAAAACAATGTTTCATCTTCTGCGTTTTAACTGGAACTGATGGTGTTATATAGGTTGTGTTAACGGCGTTTATGTCTGCGGGTATTTCTCGTTGAGTAGGCCTTTATTGTTGCTTCTTTTTAAAATCTCTATATCTTCATGGAGGCTGATTCTGTTATTGTTTCACTGTGTAGTAACTGACATAGAGTTATCGATTTTTCAAATTCATGACCTGTTTATAGTATGTGTTTGGCAAAACTTGATTTTTCTTCATTATTAATAAAATTTTTGAAAGTTCCGAATATCGTGTGTTAAAGTTCCTATTGTTTTGCCTGATGTAGAATTTTTCACAACTAATAATAAACTCAATAACATAATTTCTAACCAAAACAGAAACAACAAATAAGTACGAAAAAAGGCGTCTAATAAACTAAAATTCAATGTTTGTACTTTATTGTTTCTATATGAGGGGTATCTGGGCATAGGCCGATAGCGTAAAGGTGTTTTTTTTTACAAACGTTAGTCAAGAGTACACGGTTGGGTAGAAGAAACGTACATTGTATTTCGGATTACATCAACCAATTCATACATGACTTAGGGATAATAAAGATCTCAATGATTATCGATATTAAGTTAACTTGATTCTTTGGTATACTGATTAAACAGAACACTGTTTTTCTCAAAATGAAGAAAAATAACTTACACTACTATGCCCTATACTCCTTCAATATATTTTAATTTACTTATATACTGAACCTAGGATTTAAAGAGAGATCAGGGCTTGCTTGGTTTAGGTTAGGGACATGGAAATTTTCTAAAAATTAGCGACGATCACGATATGCGAATATGTCCAATGTGCGGGAGCTTTGAAGACGGATACATATATCAGGAAAATGTAACGATTTTAGAATATTGGATGCATTCATTATTCCGGAAAGTTTTCTAAATTCAAATCGTGAAAGATTGGCATGCTACGAGTTAATGGTAAATCCAGAAAATTGGATAAACGTGGGCAAAATTTCTGGACAAAACGCGGGGAAAATAAAGAACCAACACTTCATTCATCGAATAAATGCATGTTATCAAAGCGCAATACCATTAATTCTTCATAAGTCTTACATAACTTAATTAATGTATATTGTTATTGTATTATTATGTAATTGTATATTATTGTTTTTCTTTTTGTTTTTTATACTATTACCAAATTTAGTTTTTCTATATACTTTTACCAAATATTACTTTATTGTAACGGACTGCCTATATCTTACTTTAGTCTAATAAAGTTCTGTTACTACTATTTTAATTCAGCACATATATGAATGAATGAATTAAATGAATTAATATATGATATATTATATATATATAAATTAAAAAATATAGAAGCATATTAATCTGATTCGTATAGGTCTAACTAACCTTTAATCCTATTAACGTAAATTGCTATTGTTTTTAAAAAGATTATACAGCTAATCTGAAAAATTACAAAGATTTCGGATGAAATATTAAATCTAACTTTTTTTCCCTCTAAAAACCTTACTTTTTTTAAGTTATGTATCCATCAGATTAAATTGTACGCACATTCTGTTTTCTTTTCTACTAGTTTTTTATCGTCTAAGGAGAGAGAGAGAGAGTTTTTACTCAAGCCGCTTAGGCAAATGAGAATAACACTAATAAATTTTACGGAAAAACGTTGTAAATCTTTACACAAAGCCGCTTAGAAAATAACATTTCCATCTAGAGGATAAGATGCAGAGAAATTCCCCATCTTTTTATTCTTAGTTTAGAAATGCATTGTTTTTTACTTAGACAAACATTTTGCTGGCAGGAAGGAGGTTTTTTAAAAGTAAGTATATGCTTAGTATGAACCAGGATTTATTCACACTACACAATTATTTTTCAGAATGAAGAATATTTTATATATAAACGGTTGTTATTAACATCACTGGTTTTTAATACATCCTAAAAAAAGTGTTCCCGTGCATGCTGCATACTATGTCGCTATTTAAGCTAAAGGAATTGAATAATCGTAGAGAAAATGTTGTATCTTTAATTTTATCCCTAGTTGAGATTTACATTGAAAAAAAGTTATGGCGCATAGGAGAGTTTTTCATGTAAACAATTTAAATTGAAATAAATGAGGGTTATAACGTTGTCCTATGCGCCTATTCAATTAAAAGTTTTAGATTTTTGCGGACGGAGTCGAGAGATACTAACGCCTGAATTTCGATATGAATTTTGAGACACTTTGTCATTGAAATGAACGTTTTTTGTTTCATATAATATTGAATTTCGGGTAGAAATAAATTAATTATAGACTAAACTCTGGAAATACGTGTTATTAAGCATTAGAAGGACCTTTGTCATCCATACCGTCTCTAAAAAAATTGAAAATATGATATGTATGTGTGTTCTAATGCCCCCCGCTGCACGTTTTGTGCTTCCGGTTCCGCGCTGGAATAGAAAGATGGCGTAATGTGGTCCTATTTTCAATATACGCACCACTTCGGCAGACCACTTTACCGTAAATGATGTATCTTGCAGTTTTTACAGAGATAAGTGTAAGATTATATATTATGTGTTTGTATAGGAAGTCACGTATGGCTCACGTCAAATGCATATTGTTATAGTAAAGTGGGAGCATTAACCTCCTATTTACCCCAAGGGACTCCTGAGGCCTGTCGTCGGATCACTTTTACCTTTATATACAGGGTGTAACAGGACCTCACCGACAAAGTAATAGGAATGATAGGCCATGCCGAGAGGATACTTTTTTCAATGAAGGAACATATAGTCGCAAACTTGTCGTTTATGAGTTATGCGCAGTAGAAGGTGTTCACCTGTAAGGGTCGGAATTGAATACAAACAATTGTATACGTATCATTTTATTGAAAAGACATGTTTTTATATAAGTGTTCAAACAATAAGCGTTTTGACGACGTCAAAAAGAATCCTGCCATGATCGGCCGTGCTGGCCGATCGTTGCTGATCCGATATCAAACATGCAGTGAGGCACATAGTCGACTGTTTGAACACTTATTGTAAAACATGTATTTTTCATAAGTAATGCCACGAGTGATTTCCAAATTATCGATAAATTCACGACTCACGAAGTGAGGAGTGAATTTATCTAGAGAATTTGGAAATCAAGAATGACATTTGTTAGGACATTTAACGAATAAAATTAAGCTGTTTACTCACAATCATTATTTAACTATAGTTCTTTTAAAATATTTATATATTTAATGTAAACGGCGAGTGTTTGAAAACAAATGAGAAACGATAGATTACGCTTCATCTGCTTCTTTTGTTTATCACTGCAACCAGATCATACTATTTATTGCCAAAGGAAACGCAATATTGTAAGAATGGTCCTCTAGTGTGAGAAAAAATGAAAACACATCAAACTGAATATTAATTCATTTCTGATGTCGTATGATGTAAATATGACAATTATATTTTTCTGGATTATTACCTGGGAAAAAAATACATTTAAGAAAGTGCAAACAGTGGTTTCTTTTTCTGGTGGTATAATCAATTGCTACAAATGTTTTCATATTAACTCCTGCAAGCGCTATGTGTTGACATCCATGCACTATATATACCATCTAGTAGCCGTATTTCTTACAGAGTCTGTCACTGCAAAATAATGGTCAGACCTGTTTCAGAGTATTTAAAAAGGAGAGGAGCTTTCTTTAATATGGTAAATTTAATATTGATAAATATTTGGTGAAACAACGACTGTGATTGTGTTGTAAAACAGAAATCAGTGAAACGTGATTGGTCATTGACTCCCATTTTGGGGCATGAGTTTAATATAGTCCCAATAAAATTTATACGTGTACAATTGTTTGTATTCAATTCCGACCCTTACGGGTGAACACCTTCATTTGCGCATAACTCATAAATGACGTGTTAGCCACTATATGTTCCTTCACAAAAAAATTATCATCTCTGCATGGCTTATTATCCCTATCATTTTGTCGGTGAAGGTCCTGTTACACCCTATATGTATCATATTTGCTTCATTGCGAAATGTCAAGAATATAGTTTACAACATCTAAATATACAAGCGTTATTGCTATAAAGTAAATATTCTCTGTAAAAAATTGCTTACCTGTTATCTGGCCCGCTAGATGCCAGTTGGAATGACTTCGCGCTACCCGTTGTGTGAATTAAGATTACTACGTATATAATAAAAATGTATGTTTGTGTTGGAATACTTGAGTGGCTCAGATGGTTAGAGAGATAAACGTACAGTGTTTAGAGACTCGTTCAAATCCCGATTGAACTTTCATTTTTATTTTTTTATCATATATATATATATATATATATATATATTTATATAGCGAGGACTAGCATATAATTTAGTAATGCATCTTACTTCCCTTCGGTAGGAACATAATCTAATTAATTGTGTAATAAGGGTATCAATATAATAAAAATGGGGCAATGTATAGCTACTTTTGTAGCTACTCCAATTCCTATAAAGCTGGAATGGGCACATCCCTTAGGCCTGCTGGTCGATTCCATGTGAATTTTTCTACCCACATTTTGACTGGAACCAGCGCAAGTCCCGTAGATCAAGGCTTTAGGCCTATACGTTTTGGCACGTGGTCTTATAGGATCGGCGAAGAGCTGTATTTTTTTAATTGTTTCATGAAAACAATCTCAATAGCTACATCCCTTCTGAATTCGCTACAAAGTTGTAATAAAATAAACAGGATTAAAAACAATTACGGGGGAGGAATTAATATATAATACTGACTCTTAAGAAAGTAGGGGAAGAATCAAAGGACGACGTTTAGGAGGAAGAGGTTAAGGATAAGGTGAAAGGATATATGGAATGGAAAAGGAATAATAAATATAAGAGATGAAGAAGAAGGAGGAGAAGAAGAGAAGAAGAAGAAGAAGTGGAATGTGTTGTCAGGAGATGAATTATGTTGCCGAGTATTTAACTTGTGGGATAGAGTAAGTCAATTTGTTGTAGAATCAAGTTGGTAACTTTTTTGATTAGAGTTGATGATGTAGTTGGTAACAGCGGAAGTTGTTTTGTTTGAAGATTGTCGCGATTTCTCGTTAACCCTTCATGTTGTAAGAAGATGGAAAGGTTCACACGTTTTTCGAGGGAAACAACACACCGTCAAATTACTTCTCACACCTTGTTGTCACTTTCCCGAGCCTAACAAGTCATCTGTTATTTCGAGCATGAATTTAACACAAGATTGATTTCTTCATCCTTTCATCTATTACAGCATTGGTTTACAAATCGTGGCTACTCGAATCCTATTATTTATGCAAAATTAATTATAGTTTTTTTTTCATGTATAGAAATAGCACCGCTCTATTTTAGTTAGCGTACTATTTTAATCTTCTTTTCTTCTTAAATATAATTTGTAGGATTTTCATCCTGTTTATTTCCAAAATCACTCCTCGGAGAAGCGTATTAGATGTGCATTCACTGTCTATCCATCTCTTGGCTGGTTCTCTCTTGTTCTTTTCCGTCAATTGGTCTATTTCTTTAGCTCTTTTCAGTCGTTTTTCTTCCATTTTTTCTTATGACCTGCATATTTTTCATTTATGTGATATAGTTTTATTACCTAGTTAATTTTTTTAATAAATAATTTAGTTGAACAGTTTCCAACCATAAACCTTGCAAAGGTGGGTGCCCGCCCGATTTATGAAAAAAAAATACCATTATGGAACTAGAATTTAAACCGCGTATTTAGTAAAAGTTAGGGGCTTAGAGGGTGAACTTAATACGGAAAAAGCGGCTAATGGAAGTCATTGAACCATTCCTCTTAAACGAAATGTTAGATATTTATATTCCCTCTCTGTCAAGTCAATCTGCGGGTCGTTGGCAACAGCGTTCGCTTTCTAGACAAGAAAACCTTATAGAAAGAAACTTTGGCGTCTGATCGGGATTTGACTACGATTGCCAGGTTTAGCCCCTGTAATCTGGGACTACCCGGATGTGTCGGTTTTCCAACATTCGATCACCGGCCGGGCCATAATAATAACACCATATTGTTCATTTACTTCCTGAACTACTCACCTCCATCTCCAGATCGTAGAAAAATGCATTATTTTGATTAATTAGATTAGATTTAGATTTAGGATTAGATTTATTTATTTAGCCTGGTGGAGTTAAGGACTATGAGGCTTCTCTTCCACTCACTGGAACAAACATATATTAAATGAGAAATGCAAACAATCTCAATTAATCTCTAATTATTAGCTAAAAATAAAAATTTGATCAAAAAACATGATAGGGCTATACTATTATATTACGAATTATATTGGCAACCGGGGAGCGCCATAGCTTAGTGGTTAAAGACACTTGCACTACAGCGGAAGTCGAGGATTCGAGTCAGTGGGGTCAAGAGTTTATTTATGTGACCCCCCAAACTCTGGCGGCCA